>VYZP01063183.1:13508-25301 GCA_013400635.1 Hypocryptadius cinnamomeus
GCCGTGGGCGCTTCCCGGCGGAGCGGCCGCGCCACCCCCGTGCCCCGCTCCCGCGGGCGGCGCAGGCTGGGCTCAGCAGGTGCGCAACCTCCCCCCGTGTAATTTCTCATCGCCCAGCGCCGAGCAGGCTGTTCCTGTAGAGTTGAAGGCGTCTCCTTAAAAATCCAGGTAAAAGATGCTGAGGAGCAGGGTTAACAAATGCAGAGGAGCGCCAAGCCTCCTGCCAGGCAGGGACATAAATACGGTATGCGCTTAGTGGTACTGCGGTACCGGTGTACATAAAGCGAAAATTAATATATTTCTAAGCGTGGCTTTACTACATAGTTGTTCCAGCTGATTTTTAAGGACCAAGACAAAGCGTTGTGTCTCCCCGTTGTCCACACAGCTAACTTGGTAAGGAGGATCTTCCAAATAGGATGTAGTTGCAATGCTAAGGTTGCATAGTATGTGGCATTGGCAGCCATATCACTTCCAAACTGGGATAGGGTGACTCCTGATTCTGAGAAGGGCAAGGCCATACATGATCATTTCAGACCAAAGTCTCCATGGTTCAGGGTAGCTAATGTAGTTTTAAGTAATTGTTTTAATATATTAGTATGTATTAGTGCCAATATATCATATTAAATGGCTATAAAAGGCTGCAAATTGATACGAAAGCTATCTTTTCTCACAAGAAGAATCTTTCATGATCCCTATTCAAAGTGCATTTACCTGATTGCCAGGAAACACATCTCTCTCTACATCAGATCACAACTGCGCGAAGCGGACTCAGACCATTAAAGAAGAGAATGAGGAAGCTTCCTGTTCTCCCAAATGGATCTCTTAAGCACACAGCTGATGGGATGTCAGCAGAATGCTAGCAGCTACATCTAATCAAAGCACTGATATTGCTTTGATTTTTGAGGAGTTGAACTCTTGATTGAGTTCAGCAGCCCTGCACCCACAAGGCTATGGCTGGGAGCTGCAAGGCAGAGAAAAAGCAATTCTTTCTGTCTTCTTTACAAAATTCTTGACTGAGTAAAATTATTTCTTTATTCTTAAATTTTCTTTTACAGGTGGGTGTGAGCACTATTTTTTGGTTGCAGTTTGCCATCAAAGTTCAGTTCTCATCACTGTTAAGTTCTGCTGCTCATTTTGAATGCAAAAGAAAAGACCTAAAGGAACCTGTGGGCTTTGTTTTTTGGGATGCACTCTGAACTCCTCTCATCTGAAATAGCCACAACTAACCTGCCCCACAGGGGCTTCTGATTTGTCTTGCTGTGGTTGGATAAAGTTTTTAAAGGGTTTTTCTAGCATAGGGGAGACATGATATATTGATTCAATTTGAAAATCCTCAGATATTATCACTGCACTCCATCTTGTGGAAGAGACAACAACATGTTTTTAAATTATTCTGTAGTGGTTTGAGTAATTAAACCTAACAATGTTTGGTTCGTACTGCCAAAGCAAAGAACTACATATAGCAATGGATACGAGAAATTGCTTAAGTCTTAATTTGCCTAATTGTACCCACTGGATTTCTGTAAATGTCCCTTGGTTTTAGATGTGAGCTTCACATATTCTTTGTTTTGGAAAGGAGCTTTAGGAAAGCATTTGAAGAGCCTAATTTGAAAAGAGAAACTAAAGAAGAAAACAATCTGCTTTCTAGGTGAGGCTGCCAAGGAGCGCTCCAGATTTGGGGGAGATTTGGGGATGGTGATCCGTTGGGAATATGGGGCTGGGGTAAAGACTAGTAAGCAAGATTGCTCTGTAGGGAACTTACTGGGTTTGGTCTGTGTGGTTTTGGTGTTTTTTTAATTAGCCCTATATTAAGTACAATAATCCAGTTGTATCTGGACAGTGTTTTGACGATCACTGTCTTACCAAAAAAAAAAGAAAAAGAAAAGAAGTGATGAAATTCACTCATGTATTTCTGAAATTGCCTTTCATGGCTTATGACCTTTTGCCCCTTGATGTCTAGTGCTGCTTTGGGAAATCAAAATAGGTATTGAGGCAACAACTGTGAACCATGGCAAGGGCATAGTCATACATACCTGTGTCTGACCAGATTCAGAGAAAATTGAGAAACTTATCTGAATTCACAGCTATAAAAAGGTTAACCTTATAATAGTTGCCCTAGGACAAGCTTGAAGATAAAGCCATTTAGCTTTAATGAATAACTTAAAATACAAAGGGCTAGTTATTCTAACTGTTCCTGGGGCAGAAGCAAAAAGGTTTTATTGAAAAAAGACTGCAGAAAAGCTTAGTCATTCAGACCCAAAGAAGCAGGGAAAAACAGGTCTTGCATGGGAAGGAGTTATGAGAAAATTCTATTGTACAAATGAGGATCCTCTGAATTACCTCACCCCAGAAGTAGGTTCCACAAGGAGACTGAACTTAATTAGAAGCCATGAACTATGCTTTTCTTTTTCTTTTTCTTTTTTTTTTTCCATAACTCTCCCATTTCTTTCAGTAGCAGTAATGAAGCAGTGGCCTTTTCTGTATCATTTACCAGGGAGGGATTTGGACAACAACTTGCTGAAGGCTGGTGTGCTTCACTGCTCCAGACTGAGCTGTCTAGTAAGGTTGAATTGATCTAACTAATGTCTCAGTGCAAGCAAGGCCTTGAAGGTGGAGTGTCTCTGTCTACTATTCTAATAGTGGAGACAGGTCTCATTAATTCCTAATGTATACTAAAGGCTGGCAATCTTCATTGACTACAGCGTTTGTCAGCCTTTTCCAGACTCCTTGGTCATTTTCCCAAAGCAATGACTCACTACTCCATCACTGCACTGCACTGATTACATTAAATTGTTACTATTATTACAATGAAAGTAACAGAATGTTTATGCTAATTCACTTCATGCGCAACTGCCAGAATTCTTGAAGCAGTCCTCAATTGAAGGAAACCCACATGAGCATTTTGGCATTATGTAGACTCTTTCTGATTAAACTTTTCGATGTTGTAGGTAAAAACTTGGAGCAAATAACCAGATCTTTTTGTAAAACCATTAGTATTGTGTGAGGGAAAATCAGGACATTACTGCTCTTGAGTACCTACTCCAGTTCAGCCTCACAGATTTTATTTTTCTTTTTTTTCTTACAGAACAGGCCAAGAGTAATCTTGGGGCAGGGTAACAGGAAAAATTCCCCAAAATGAAGTCTACTTTTTCAAACCATTCAGCATGGATGATAAAACAATGCAGGTAGGTTTGGGGGTTTTTCTAACAGTAGCAAGAAAACATGCAGATGAACAGAAGTCATATGTTAAGAGAATTTATATCTGCATTTATTTTGTTAAGCAGAGAGTTGTACACAATCCCAATAGAGTCTTGAGTTTCAAAACTGCCTCTGAACTCTGTGCCCAGGAGAGATTTCAAAATGTACTTTCTGCTATATGCAACATTAAAAACCCCTTATCATCCTTTTTGCCTGCTTTTTGCTTTGTAATAGAATGAATTTGAAGACATGAAAAAACACAGTATAGTGTAACAAGGAAGAGACAGTACTGAGGTCTGACCTTGGTGGATTATTCATGTGCTTGAAGTTACACAAGTATTTTGTTCTGCTTACCACAGTAACTGGAGCAAGGGAAGAAAGACTGGGTGAGTAAGGATTACAGTGGAAAAACAGGCTGCTATTTTGAAATGGAAATTTATGACATTGACCTGAGCATTGGTGCAGAAGGCTGGTGAATTGGAGCTGAGTTTGAAATGTAGCACAAAAATGCTTTCACACCTTTTGTCTAGAAAAATTAAATCCTCTAGAGCTGTGTTTGCAATGGAGCACATATCAACTAATCATTTCCTCACAGCTTCATTACTTTGTTTTCTATCCTGTTTTCACTCAGAGAGGAAGAGAGAAAAAGAAAGCATGCCAACAAATTTTTTTCTCATTGCCAAGCAAATATGAGATAGTTTAGTATACAGTTTCAGGTATTGCCACACATTCAGTGTCTCTTGTCCTCTTTTGGCCATCTAACTGCTATTGAAGTAATTCCTCTTTTATTTCTTATAACAAAGATGAAAAGATGGTCAACAAACCTCACAAATTCACCTGTCTCTCAAAGGTCATTTGCTGCTTCAGGTGCTACTGTTTGCCTTTGAAGCATAAAGATAAACCAAAGCTCTATTGCATCTGTGCACCATCTACATCAGCACAAAAAGAATGTTTTGAGAAAATTCAGCTTTCAATTTCCAATCTAGAAGACCCTGTAATGTTTGGGCTGTAACTTAAGTAACTTAAATCCTTCAGTAATTATAATAATTTAAGGAGCTTGGGGAAGTGGAGGGCATAGAACAGAATAGTCTCCAATGTGATATTTTGCTCTTAATTTTTTTTCTCAATTCTGAGAACCATGTATATTCATCCCATATCCTAGTTTTAAGAAAGGCATGAGATCCACAACACTTCATTTGAACTCTCCCATAATAGAACCAGCAAACTTCTTCTTGCAGTTAATATGCTGGGCAAGGAGGCTATGTCCAGTATTACTGAAACTGATAAATTCTTTTTGTTTCCTTTTGTTCTGTCATCCAGGAACCAGGGACAAATAATATTTCTTGGATTTCCCAGAGAGAAACTATAAACTTCTTTCCTCCCTCTCTGCCCTCCCCTCCTCCCAGTTCATTGTTTCCCATGCTTCCATGATTAGGGTGTAATGAAAGAAGTGTAGTCTTTTCCCCATTCCAATTGCATCTGTGCCTGGGTTTGGAAATTTGCTATTGTTTCACTTTCAGCCTAGATTCATATCTACTTCAGTTACTCGATATAATTTTCAGTAGGATCTCTATGATACATATTGGTATCTCTGTTCCAAACCATTTTTTTTTTTACTGAACATAGGAATTCAAAATAGCAATGTTAGTTTTCAGCTAATCTTTTGGGATCCTTACATTACAGTCTAGTGAAACTGGCTGGAATGATTTTTTAATGTCTTTGTGAAGGAAACTATCTACAGTGTAGTGTCTGAACGTGTCCAGTTTTTTGTTCAACTAAACTCTAAGAAAAGAGTAACAAAGTAGGACTTCTGCCACAAGCACCTTTCTCTTGTCATGGCACAAATTCGGTAATCTAATTCTGTGCATCATGTTAGAATTTTTGCCATTCATTCATCAGCAAATTTGACTTGTAGAAGATGCTAGAAGTGAAGATGGACAACATAGATGATATTTATTAGAAACATTTTCATTTCTTTTTATTCAGAACCAAAATCAATGCCCCATGAACTTAATCTTATGAAGTTATCTTTATAATAAAAGAGATTTCTGAACTGAAAACCAATGACGAATCCTTCACAGATCCTCCAGTTAAATAAAAATAATGGTGAAAAAACTCATTTATCATTGAAAGAGAGCATTACATTAAATAAGGTATTAGTCCCATTTACCACTGGGAAATACCTGTGTTGGAATCCCCTTCTCTGACCTTGTAAGTAACTTCAGCAAAGAAGGAACCTGAAATAGTACTTTAAACCAAAATTTTCTGTTCAGTCAGTTTAATTAAAATGCAAGGATTTTACTGAGATGTTGCACATAATTTTTAGTTCTCTCTTTAAAATAGTTGCTACCCTCTTTTAATTGCACCTGGGATTATCCAAGTTTTCAAATTCTCTGTAAGTTCCCTTTGTCTTAAATATGCCATACCATTTTTTGAACAGCACTAGTAACTCAAGAGTGACTTTCACCTGTGGAGGCCTTTACAATTCACACCCCTCAGAGAGGAAAAAAATGTCCTAAGAACATCCATGTGTGGGAAAAATGCCCTACTGAGTTGGACTGTGGATCTTTTTTTCTCAGAGAGTGGCAAGAGACCCTAGCATACATCAGGTACTTTGAGTGTACATCAAATGCCATCTCTCCTCCAGATATGCTCATTGAAGTTCCTGCTGTGCTTTTCCCTCTGCACTTTTTATTTATACACTCCCTAACCAAGACCCTTTCAAGTTGCAGGATCTCCTCATCAACAGCTTCCATGTTGGTTGTTCATGTCACCAGAAGAAGGAAGCTGGATGGAGGGATCCTGGTGACAGTGGATCCCATGTATATTCATGTCATCATTCTCCCACATCTCCAGATAGAGTATCACTGGGCAGCATCCACCTTGGTTAACCTTCAAAAGTGATGAGTGATGTCAGGGTTTCTCTGCTTCATGCCCTCCTCCAGTTCCCTAGTGCTGTATTTTCAGTGCTGTAGCTCTTCCCTTTTTATCATTTGTTGTTTGTTGTTGTCTATTTTTTGTCCTTGTTTTCATTACCTATAGCCCTCTCCCTCCCTTGGGGCTCTTCAAGGTTTTGCTTATACAAAATTCTGGTTTTCTAAACAGAAAAGTAAATAGAAACAGCAGCAGTAGGAGAAACTATTTACAGAGTGTACGCAAGTTTGGCCACTGTCTTCAGACTCTTTTCTTTGTACTCCCCTAGCTTCTGTGGCTCTCACAAAGGTAAATCCTTCCCTAGTCCTTTCACTGCCCTTTTTTTGGACTTGTTCTACATGAAGTTATCCAGTTCCTGTCCGAACTTATTGCTGGGATTTGCTTCCACAGCATCTTTTGGCAGCAAGTCCAGAAATACACTAGCCACTGTAAAGTAATATGTTCTTTTTAGCTGTTTTAATTTAATTCCACTGAATGAGCCTAACTCTGAAATGTGATGAAAAATATTCATCCTTATAGCCACCTTCATGATTTCATAAAGCTTGAACAAGTTTCACCACTAACTTCTCCCAGTTGAAAATTTTTGAGTCTGATCTCCTAAAACAGCCTCTCCCTTTAATCCCTTTAATAATTTCAGTTGTCTTCTATGTGTCTTCCCTACCTTTTTCATGTCCTATTCCAGATATTAAGACCAGTTTCTTTTTAGGTCCCGTGAACTTTTACCATCTTTTGTATAATGCATGAACATGTCTATTTATCCCAGTGCTATTAAGTCTTCCAAAGAAACAGCTCTACCTGGAGTGAAGTGGAATTCTTTTTAAATAAGCTCAAACATATCTTTGTTATAAGGTAGATGAGATGAAAAAACAGTAGGTCCTAGCTAGGAAGACAGTAGAGAGAGCAAATTACAGTTGCCTTTGGATCAGCACCTGAGACCTAAGATTGAAAAGCCATCTGTTTATTTTGGGGCTGGTAATCTCCATGCTGAGTATGGAAGGAGGAGAGGAAGGGGGGTTTCTTAAGCATCATTGAAGTCTTCATAGATTCTGTGTTTTTTTATTAATTTCATTTCCAGTTTTTAGGTGCAGAAGTGCCAAAAATGAACAACTCGTTTTTTATTGGAGACTTTATGATATTGAGCCATTTGTGTGTGTATGTGTGGAGATATCCCTCATATGATGGACTTTTTGACTTGAAGGCCTTGCAGTAGGGCTCAAACAAAGAGAAAAGCTGAGGAAAGAAATTTTTTCTAAAATCTATTTTCCTTAAAGAAGTAATTGTTTTCTAGAAATGAGACATTTTGCATATTACATTTTTCTTGCCACATGATCTCTTGTCAATTCACTATTCATAAAAAATCACAATGTAGGACACCTGTAAAGGCAATTGCACAGACAGCAGACTATTCTGTTATAAGGTTCTTTGCTGTTTTAGTTCTGTATTTTAAAAATCCAGACATTTTAAATCCCATTTTATGACAAATAAAAGAAGGTACTATCTTTGGGGGTTTTTAGGGCATGTTGTAAAATATCCAAAGAATACATAAAATACCTATTAAAAAATTAATATTTTCACACTGTTCTATTCTTATGAATGCTGATCACTGGAGAGGAAAGGATTGGTAATGTGGAAGCCCTATGTCCTTTTAAAGCAACTCTGTGTTATTAAAAGTAAACAAGTTTGAAGAATGAACCTTTTACTAATGATCAGCATACCCTCTTCATTTTTGTCTTCAAATAGACCAGCTGACACCAGATCTTAATTTTTTTTTTTTAATGCAGGGAGGCGATGATTACAGCAAAGTTGTGTTTTAACTAAAAAACTTGATAAAGCCATCCTTTTTTCAATTCAGATCGTGTCTACTGAAGCATATTTCTCTGGATTGCTCTACATAAAGTCCTTCATAGTATTATGATTGATGCCTGTAAGTATGCAGGCAGTGAGATGGCAATCACCAAAGAGGGAGAAGAGCTATGAATAAATTTAAGGTTGAAATTTAGAATGTTTCTAATAATCAGAAGAATCAGGTTCTGGAATAGTTTTTCAGCAGAAGTCTTGGTGGGATGATCTTTTAGTACAGAGATGACATATGTGATTTATAGCTCTTCCAACTTAATCACAAGACTGCAACACAGCCTGCAGTCTTTATTTCTTCTGCAGAACCAAAAAATGAAAACCCCAGTCCTGAATTCCACAGTCTAAGCATCCTACTCTCTGTGTGGGACATAGCTGCATTTCTAATTTAGGGATTGAAAGGAAAAAAAATTGACATTCTTCTCCACTACACCTTGCATGTGAGCTCTTACTGAGCTGTGGATTATTTAACATAACTTTTGTGAAAGTATTGGTAGAAGTTTTAGACACGACTGTTTTTCTGCTGGAGGGCACTTCCATCAGAGTAGAGCTGGCAGAAAGGCTTATACAAGAGTTTCTTATTTTCTTCAGCAAAAGGTCAGCCAAGATTAGCTCAAAATACATTAAACAGTAGGTTAAACTATGCAGCTGACTTTGTGCAGAAGTAGATTAGGAGTGCCCACAAAGGCCATTCCACAACTGAGCTCTAGAGGCAAGTGAACTCAGAAGGAAAGGACAGCTTCTGCCATTTCTGTGGTGACTGACACAGCTCAGTAGCTGTATCCATGCAACCAGTTATTTCTGCTTCAATCTGAATTACAGTCTCCTTGCAGAAAGGACCATTGAAATATTAGGCTTGTAACATTTCTGGACAGGTTGAAAATGCTGTGCTTCCAGATATATGCATTCTGAGAGGCTTTCCTGTGGTGCACTGAGAAATGCCCGATAGATGGAATAAAAAATGAATGGGCAATACAGACTTGTGCTTGCTCCATGCTGCCCTGATGCCCGTTTCTTCTTGGCCTGTTTGGATGGTTCTGTACCATACTGCTGGTCCTTGCAAGTGCTGAAAAGCTGCTGAATGGGTGCTTGACACCTTGACCAATGAATGTCAGTAGATCTTTAGAGGAGCAAGAACTAAGAAACATGTACCAAATTATAACATCTGCTTTCCAGCAGTGAGTGATTTATGAACTTCCTAAACCACTTGTTCTTCCTAGGAGCTGCATCCCAACTGCTGTGTTTATTAACTACACATGAACTTCTACTTCAGTGTTGATTTTTTGGGATGTTCTTCTACTTTGTTTTAAATCTACTTATGCTTTTGACCTCCGTAACATCTCATGGCAATGAGTTCCACAATTTAATTATACATTAAAAGAAGGGCTGGTTTGCAGGGCTCGCAATGCACTGTAGCTACACATTCCTCAAAGCCTGTTTGCCATTTTAGTGCCCTCACTGCAAAGTTCCAGCCTACAGGGACACACGGAAAAACTAGAAATGGAAAAGATCTGTTGTATCACAGTGTTAGCTCCAGCTTTAATAGAAAATGTTTCAGTCACAGCTTGACATGATAACATCAATGTACTTAAAAGATACAGCAGGTCTCAGAACAGTCTGCAGGGTGTAAAAACAAAGACTTCTACAGTCCCCAGGGTGTTTTTTCTCAACAGAATGAACAGGGCAGGATTCATGCTAAAGCTGCTGTGAACATCTCTATTGGAATAATTGATATTTTGAGTAGGCTTGTCCTTTTCCTGACCCCTGTAGTTGTAAAGATATTTCCTGTCCTTCTTCAGCAGTCGCTAGACTAATGCTGTGTGCATTTCCTTGCATAGGTAGTACAGAGATTACATAATTGTATTAATGAACCACAGATTGTAAGTAACTTCATGGGGAATACGGTTGGTTTTCCATACCGTAAATATTGGTTAAAGAAGAGGCAACAAACTGGTGACAGTTTACCACAAGCAGTCAGTCTAGAAATAGAGCTCAGTCATGAAACAATGAAGGTAGTAACTCACTGTGACAATTTTCTAAGGATTATGCAGGATTGTTTCTCACTGGAAATTACTTGATCAATAGTGGATTTCTTATTTTTCCCTTAAGCTTCTTCTGTATTTCAAAAGAAATGGGAAATTAAGAAAGCATTACATCAGTTTATGTTAGATCACATTAGAGTATCACAGTGGTCATGTCTAAGATTATATAAATTATGAAATAAAAACAAAAGAACAACTCAGAATAACCATGGATGATTGAAAAACACAATTTCCTCTGGAATAATTCAGAATAAATAAAGATCAGCTAGTTTAAACAAAAACTTTTTCAATAACCTACTGAAAGCTTTTCCTAACAAACAACAACATCAGAACTGTAGATTTATATAATACATTAATTTAGTGGCAGTCCAAAGTTGTATACAGATGATTTATGGGACTATTTCATACACCTCTAAAAAACACTCTCTTCTTGAGTAGAAAAATTGTAATTATCAACAATAATACACTGTATTGTGGATCAGCAGTGTGATTTCTGGGTATCTGGATAATTCTATCTGTAGGCAAAATATATGAGCTGCTGTCCACTTTCCTCCTCTCATAAAATAATAGGAAACAAATGTTGAAGAAAATGCCTAACTATGTGCTAAAAACATTCCTCCAAATCAATCCTCAATATTTGATTATGATATAATAGATTTTACATTAACACAGATATTTTTTTCTCTAAGAGGAAACTATATTATGGGTTTTTTTACTCAAGAAGTTTTAAATCCTTCAGTCCTGTTATTGGATGAAAAGTTTTATTTCCATCCTTTTTTAAATGGAAGTTTCTATGCCTTATGATTGTAGAGAAAATACTATAAACCTGCAGCAAAGGTTCAGTAATTGTAAACCCTAGGATCCCCATACTTCTTTTAAAATTCTTTGATGCTTGAGGGCAGTAATACAATTCTTAACAACTGGGACAAAAGACTTTACCATGCTTGGAACTGAACAATATTGTAATTCCTACCTCTTTGTAGCCATTTGTTGTAATGAGAAATTACTTAGATGGTTTTATAGCCTCACTTTGCATTTCAACAAACTCATACAGATTAAGTGACTCCAAAGTGAAGATGTTACTTATTTGCAAATGTATATCCTTTGTTCCAAAGTGCCCTCAATTAATGGGAACATTCAGTGGTATGCTGAACAAAGACAAAAGCTTTTGTAACAGATAAAATTTTGAAAAACTTAGTAATTCGTCACATCACCAGCTTGAGTTTATTTTACCTAGATAGAAATGTCATGCACATTTTAATTAGCACAGTATATACTATTGCTAGGTTTTAAACCAGGTTCAGGTTTTTAATATCTGATAATATATGCAGCAAGAAGAATAAATTGCCAGTTTGTAGCTAGATGAACACAAAATTGGCAAAATTTGGTACAGGGCAGTTACTTCAAAGAGCTCAATTCTATTGACCCAGATCTCAAAGCTCATCGTAGCCTTTTTCTATAGTTTTAACCATTATAAGTGGCTCTGATTTATATCTGAAGCAAGCCTTCCAGACTGCACATGCAGGAAATCCACCTACCAGGCATATGGGGACTATGGAGCAAATAAGATACAAGCAGCTCCACAACTGTGCATTGACTTTGAGGAAAAAATGGATGCCTAGTGAACCATTAGCATCACCACAATAAGTTTTGGAAGTCTGGTCAAAGCTGCCCTTCTCCACCCCCACTGAGAATTCACATAGTTAAAAATAGTAAAATGGTTTTATCCAATATTCCTATTCCTTTTTTTTTTTTTTTTTTTTTT
>VYZP01063183.1:25328-51413 GCA_013400635.1 Hypocryptadius cinnamomeus
GATACTCAACGTTAATTTTTGGTGTAATTCTCTTCCAGGTGTTTGTGTTCTACAAAAGGTTTTTGTTTCTAAGTACATGTTCTGCTCTGGTAATTATCCCTCCTGCACTGTAATTCAAGCCTGGAAGTTGATTTATTCTCCATGTGTTCTTTTTACAATTAAATGTGTCGCCCTTGCAACTGACTTACATCTGACAAAGCTGATCTAAACAGTTGCAGAAATGTCTCATTGCCTTCGCAGTTGTGAGCCCAATTAACTTGTCAACATTTTCCAATGGTTATTTACTACAGATTTACCACAGCTCTAATCAGCTACAGAGGCAGGAGAATGAAGGACAGTTGGGTAAGGGAGTGTCTTTCCTTGCAGTTTTCTAGTAACAAGTGGATCTTCATGATGCAAGTATTTTAGGATCTGTAGGAGTCAAAATGGTGATAGGTCAGAAAACCACAAAGAGGTTTCTTCAGTGATTGTGATCTGACTCTGAAGCCTACTGAAATTAGTTTTTGTATGAATAATTATTTCATTCTTGGTTATTTCTACAGCCACATTTAAAGATTATCCCATCTGTCTTAGCATACTTCAGATGTCATTGGCGTGCAGTTTGCTACTTAAAGACCACTTCTGCTATCTTTGTTCATCATATCTCAGAATACCACAGCTGCATAGAAAAGGTGAAAACAGAACAAAATGATGACATAAGCTATTGTTCTGACAGCATTAATCCCTTTCATAATTTGCTTTTTGCATGTATGCTGTATCACCCAAACAAAATTATTGTAGATCCTCCTAGGGAAGCATCACAATTAAAGTTGTGTGATTTAAATATACCCAGAGGTAAATATACCCAAGGTGCTCTAGCAAGGCACCTTGCTAGAGAGCAGGTCAGTGCACATTGCACTTTCTGGAGCTGTTGAAAAGTGCAGAGATCAGAAGCTGTTGATCTAGCCCGACACCTTTACAACAAATACTGTGTTCAAAACCCTTCATTCTTTTATGAGACAACAAGCAGCTATTCCCTTTGAGAGGGCTCTGCTCTCACACTGAGGATCTGTTTCCTTCACTACAACCATCAGGGCAGCTGAGCATTCCCTCCTGGCAGGGGGCAGGAGCAGCAGCAGCACTGGTGCTGCCAGAGGTTCCCAGCAGCCTCCTCCAGCTCTTAGGTCCATCACTGCCCACTAGTGCCATGATGGTACCATGGTGTTGGTGGTGCCAGATGGATTGGGAAACACATTCACTGTCAGGGTTCATCAAAACCTGTGATGTCCAGAAGGTTTGGCATTCTTTGAAAAAAGGCATCTCTGTGAGTGTGGTTATTTTCAAACCCTTGCTGTAGTGAGAGGAGATGCTTTGGGTCTGGGAAAGTATGTATTGTGTTCAAACATGAAATCATGTTGATCTGTCCGTAGATAGGTCAAGTTGTAATTCTGGTTTTAAGATAATTTGGGTTGTAATTTTGGTTTTAAAATACCTAGTAGTTATATGTAGTGAATATAAAACTAAAGTTGTTTCTTTTCCAAGAGGGCGCTGTGGTTGAATGGAAGCCATGGTAACTAGGGTGGCATAATGCTGGGACCTTGCTCCTGAGTGATAAAAATGCACGTAGAGTAGGTTTTGTGCTTAGCAACAAAAAGGCTGGGTTTTCAAATAGCTCCCTCTAGCCCTCCATTACAGCTGCCACCCTTGTCCTGTGCAGTATGTATCCCAAGCTTCATACTTTCATGTTCGTTAATCCTTTAGGCATTCAATAAGCAGCAGAAAATACATTTCACACAAAAGAAAGTAATTTAATTTTTTTTGGCTATTGCTTTAGAAGAATGCAGAACTCAGATCTCTTCCCTGTAGAGCTGTTGTGAAGTATGACTCATCCTTGCCCAACATGTTGGATGTTCACTTTAATTAGATATGTGCATCTAAAGATTGTTGTAAACACTTGCTGTTAATAGCATATTACTCCCTGTTTTACAATGGGAAGTATAAGCAATCCTAATATATTTAATACATTAAGCTGTACATTTTAAGTCATGTTAGGGCAGCACACTGAGAGAAATTAATTAGGAAAATTCTCTAATTAGCATATGTTGGCTGCTTTACAAATCACGTTGGCATGAAAAATTGGAATAATGCAAATTTTACTCTACAATGATGCTTAAATATTTTATAAACACTAAATATTGCTACACAAATCTTTGATATCTACCTATGTGGTAAATCTGCATGGAGATCCAGTTTATTTATAATAATGAGTGAAAAGAGATAAAAGTATTGCTACTTTCTTGTTGGTGATGGTACGTGTGAAATAGGTTAACCTTTATAGAATCATAGAATAGTTTGGTTTGGAAGGGACCTTTAAAGGTCATTTAGTCCAACCCCTCTGCAATGAGCAGGGACATCTTCAACTAGATCTGGTTGCTCAGAGCCCCATCCAACCTGACCTTCAGTGTTTCCAGGGGTGTGGCAGCCACCATGTCTCTGAGTAATTAGTTCTAGGGTTTCACAACCCATGTCATAAAAAGAAAATATTCCTTATATCCAGTCTACATTGACCCTCTTTTAATTTAAAGCCATTCCCTCTTGTTTTATCACTGTCTGCCTGTGTAAAAAGTCTGTCCTTTTCTTTCTTACAGGCCCTCCTTAAGTACCAAAAGGCACCTATAAGGTTTGCCAGAGCCCTCTCCAGGCCTCTCAGCCCCAGCTCTCTCAGCATTTACTCATTAGGAGAGGTTCTCCAGCCCTCTGACCATCTTCATGGTCCTTCTCTGGACCCATTCTAACAGGTCCACGTTCTTCCTCTGCTGAGGACCCCAGGCTGGATGCAGTACTCCATGTGGGGTCTCACTAGATTGGAGTAGAGGAGTTCTCCCTTGACTTGCTGCCCTCACTTCTTTTTCATTTCACATACACATATTTTCCTCAGTACAGGCAGGTGAAATGTTTTAAACTTAGCTGGGATCTAAGCAACCCACACACCAGTGCCAGCATATGACACAGCACAAATTGATGATCCAGAGATTTTACAATCTCTCTCTTGGGAGATTGTAAAAAAGAACAGGAATATTATGTCTTTCCAAATGTGGCTTAGCATACTTGAGTAAGCTTGACTGCTCCCAAAATCTAATACGAGAATGATAATACTGTGTGGTTTTTTGTGTATATGTCTTTCTCTGTTGTGCAGAAATGAATCATATTTGTCTGTAAGCAACATACCTTTTTTTCTCTTTTTAAAGTTCGCTGACATTTACTGACTCAGGATGTACAGTATTTCATAACCATAATGCTATATCACCATGTGTTTAAAGGAAGGCTCTGGGGTGTTAGACTGACTTTATTAACATCTTCTGTACTTTAAGGGTGTTTTCACATGGTCATATCAATAGCACATAATTTAAACATTATTGTGCCTTTTACTGCTCAGAAATCTTCACAAGGTACCACTTTACACTTTCACAGAAGAGTATATTTCAATGTTTTTATCTGTCAGCCAGAAAAATCCCTGAACAACAGAATCTGAACTAGTCTTATCTCTGAGAAATTTATAGACACCTTAGTGTTAATCTGAAGACCTAATTGTACATACTTTTGATCACATGCATAATTTCTTTTGGTGGAAACCTGATCATTTATGTAAATAAAGACTCATCTAAGCTGCACAATCAGGACTTGAGAGTCTAGGTCATTCCATTCACTTAATGAGGATAATGGTGCACTCCTGCATTGGCACAGGCTGGACTTCACCTTCTCTCCCACTCTTCTTTTGTGGCAGGTCAGAATTTTTTGGCTTTCTTTTACCTTTAATTTGCACTTAAACACCTGCCAGAAAGACAAATGTGTATACATCACAGGACTATCAGAGAGTCTTCCTGGAGTGATTTAAGTGACATGACAACAATTTGGTGCATGCTCCTAAGGCAATGATCAAAAAAATAGCAACCACATTTCTTCATGTGTCTGATGTAGACCCGAGGCATTAAGAAATTGTAGAATTTTTTGTGTTGTGTAATTAAGAAAATGTGGGAGAACTTGAAAATAAAATGTCACCTCACTTATGCCTTTCAATACCATTAAAACACAGAATAAAGGCATCTTAACAGTCTGTAAGAGATTTGTTTCCAAATATTTCATTAAGTTTGATGCCTTATAAAATGAGTAACAACTATGGATCTTCTAAGCATGTAATAAATGGAAACAATTTTCAGAAAGTGTTCAGACTGTAATGTGGATCGTGTAACCTTATTACCAGAAAATGTTACTACAGAAGAGTTGCTAAGAGAAGAGGAGCAGTTGTGAGCTTATGTATAATTTTTCTACATTACTGTTGATTAAATAAAATAAGGCAATAGTATTTCCATTGGTAAACCACAGAGAAAAAACAGGGATAAGTTTTGCCTGGATTTTTGCTCGTTTCCTTGTTCACCCACCCACAGCCCTGGCTGCTGCTTTCCAGAGACAAATGCGTTGCCTGGTACTAAGTATATGTAGACAAAACATGCAAGCTGACAGGAAGAGTGATGGTGTTACTATTGCAGGAATAATCCTTAAATTGTATGTTTATATTCTGTTGAACGATTTCTTTGTCTTTTAAGCTACATTATAGTGCCTTTTTCATCTATTCATGTTTTATAGATGAGGTGGTAGAGTTAGCTCCCAGTAGAAACAGGAATTGGAAAGATGAGATTCCCAGCAAAGGAGTAAAGCACAGATGGATGGAACCAAGTTTCTTTGCGATAATTTTTTAATATTCTGGTGATGCTGAAAGATATTTGGCCAGGCATAAGCAATATGGAGAAACTCTTCCATCTTCCAGTCTTCTAGCAGAATAACAATGGGCAACAGTCACAAGTTGCAACAGGAAATTTTGCCCAGCTGTAAAGAAATTACTTTTCCCACAAAGACAGTTAAGCAGTGGAATGGGTTGCCCATGTTGTAGAAGCTACAGGTTTGGAAGTATTCAAAGCTTGACTGCACAAGAGAAATTATTCCAATTATTACAATCTAAATTACTCTATGAGTCTATGAATTCAAAAATTTTTACAACACAGTGCCCAGTGTTTTGAGGTAGCAAGTGGTCTGCCTCATTCCCAAATGAAATGCTCAGTTCTTCTTCCAAGATAATTCCTCCTGCCATTAGATCCCAGGTCTCTAGATGGTGTCCTGCAGTTGACTTGGAAGCTGCCCAGCCATGGTTAAAACTGTCACCTAGGTCCTGCAGGTCAGTAAGACACCAGTGCTCCTTATTCCTGTTGCCTTTGTATAACCTTGATGGAACAAGGACAAGCTTTGAAAGTATTACAGACCTTATAGATGCTGCTAATGATTTGCAACTTTATGAACAAAATTAAAAAGTGAAATAGAAATATTTTGGTAGCTTGGCAAGAGATGTATATGTAAAAAAACATGCTTAGGAAAAGTCTATATTGATTTCTCATACCTGTAATTTTTTATTCCTACTCTGCTGCTAGCAGACCTCAGGAAAAAAAAAAAAAAAAGGTAATATATTCCTAATAGCAAAACAGAGAAAAACATAGCAGTAAATCAAGTAATGTTTTGTATAATGACTTATCCAAGAGCTATGGAGTGAAGCATCCTTGCAGAACATAGAGAAAACAAATATTATTCTTGTTATCATAGTTACATTTAGTAGTTGATCCTCGTAAGTCACTTTCCCAAATGATGCAAACAGGTTCATTGAGATGTCCCTACATAAATTTAACAATGTTCTTATAAAAATCTCTGGCCACCTGCAGCATATATAGATTTGCCAGGGCTTTGGGGAAAAGTTTGATTTGCAGAGAGGGGTTATTTGCAAGGATTCAGCAGCAAAACCATCTGTCTGCATCTCCTCCACAGCCTGAAACTCTATTTTTGTCTAGTGTATCTAGCGAAGGGACACAACAGATAAGCTGTCTTCTCATCTTTAAGCCACATTTTTTCAGCTGCATCTTTAGATAACCACTCTGCAACTCCAGAGACAGTTTGACCAATTGGAATGCACACTGGATTTTTATCTCTTAAGTAACCATTTTTTCTTATCATGAAAACAGCTTGAAAACCAATAGAATGTGAAGTTAGTTCAAATTCCAGTTGTCTTCCATTTGAAACTTTTGATAAAGACTGGAAAAACGCAGCTATCCATGTCTAGCGCCAGGTGTAGAAAGGACATAACATTTGAAAATCCTTCATGACACATTCTTCAATGACATTTGAATATTTATCTACCATTTCCTCTCTCTTCTCTTGAGGAAGCCAAGATAATCTGTGCAGGAGAAGGTGAAGGAGATGCTATCATTTCACCAAAGACAAAAGATGATTTTAGAAAAGGCATTTCATGTTGTTAAAAACTAAAACCAAGGGAAATTGTCACAGAGCCTGTGTTAAATTCAAGACAGAAAGGAGTAGTGGCACATCAAGAGCCCTATGTAATTTATATCAGTATGTCCTGCATTTTGACTTTAACTACATTTAGGTTTTCATCTTTCATTTTCAGAAGTATTGAGCAGCTAAGACAGAAGCAGTTCATTTTTCACAGTGTGTTTTAAGTTGCAGCAATCTCAAGAGGATTTGAGTAAGCATGGCTTACACTCAGTTCAGCTTTTGTTCTTGATTGAGAACTAATTACACTTTTTTGGCAACATTAAACATGTTATGCTAGAGTGCAATGTTGTAACAAGGGCTGAATTCTGTAACAAGTTCCACAGCAGCAGAATGATAGCGCAAATTTTTGAGCCTGGAAGTCTAACGAGTGTTTCTCATACTGCTCTGTCAGTAAAACTCCCAAACATTGCAGTTTCATTGCTTTCTGAAGGCTAGAGAGTTCTGTATGTATGTACAGGGTCATGGACCGTATGCATCACAAGCAGGTATTTATCTGTTGAAAGAACAGACTTGCTTTTAGTAGCATCTTCTCAGCCTTTAATCATAGCTATGTGTCCATGGTAAAATTCAAATAATTTTATTCAGAATGTACTCAGCAGTACATTTATTTCAAAAGGGTTAAGAAGCCATGATTAAATGTCAACCTATTAAGAGAGTCACAAGAAAAATGGCTCCATTTCTCAAATTGCTACATTAATGAAAACTTCGCAATATAAAAAGGATTTAATATTGAAGAATTGCATGTGCCGAAGTGAGCTGATAGAATTTATCTTTGTTAAGTGATGACAGCTGTGAATTTGTTCCCACAAAGGAAATCTTTAACTGGTGACAGCTAATTGAGAAAGGCAGAACACAGTATGAAATTTATTTCCACTTTCCTCCTCTGCAGAGAAGCAAAGCCAAGAGTGTGGCATTATTTCTTCCTGAAGACATCTTCAGTAGCCTGTTTTACACTGATTCATTGCTATTCAATGCACTTACTTTCTATTTATTCCAGTTTCACTATAGCTTTAGGTAGACAGTAAATCAGCCTCACTCAATGTACACAATCAATTGCCTATCTATGAAACAGGACTAGAAACCTACAGATTATGCTCATCAGCAAAGTAGAGGGGTATGAGGAGGACTGGATTTAGGTAAGGGTAGGAATGGTAGTAACTAGAATGTGACAAACTTTGTTTAACACAAGTCAGCATTTATTTTGGAGATTGACCAAAGGAAAAAAAGAGCCTCATTATTTTGTAAAAAAACCCCAGGTGTCTGAACAAAATATTTTGTCTTCAGTTTGAACTGTTCTTAGAAATAAATGTCATCTTCTACCACCACACTTTTAAAATTTAAAAAGAAAAAAAGGTTTCAACAGTATGCTTTTCAAATAAATAACCTAGGGATAGGTTATTTATGCATTTCAGAAAATTCGTAGCAGCATTTTGGTACATCTGCATGTTCAGCTTTTTGCCCCTAAATTTTGTGCAAGAAAAGCACCCAATTTTAATAACTTCTTTCTCCCTGTAGATATGTCCAATAATACAAGTAAGCTGAATATATGGTGGCTCCAGCCAAAGGATAGCCACTGATGCTGAGAATGGTAAAGACTTTCTTCTTCTCAGTTATAAAAATATCTCTTTTGCTTTGTTCTCTGCCATGTTAATGAATTAAAGTGGTTCATCAAGTGGTCTGACAATTGCCTGAGCTAGCAAAAAGAGAGGAGGTGGGCTGTAGTGGGCTGCAGCACTGGGAAAGGGGTGGGGTGGTAAGGAACAAAGAAGGCTTCCCTCCCTGAGCAGCAGTGAGCCTCTTCCCCTGCCCATCAGGCTGTAGCCCCTACCACTGCCCCACCTGAGCTCCACCAAGAGGGACTTGAGCCTTGCTATGCTTAGTTCTCATGAAGAAAATTCATGGTGTGGAGGAATTAAGCAACTGAGATACATAGGTTCCAGCTTTTAGGGGGCATGGAGACTGCTAAGACAGCCTCTGCCTAACATTCAGTTTCTGCTTGACCTTAAGAGGGATGCATATCCACAACCCTACTTTACAAGGGGACACCTAACCATCAAGCCTGTGGCATCCTCTAGGCCGCAGTGTTGTGCTGTGAACCCCAGAGACTGGGACAGAAGGCAACGAAGGGTGACATGCAATGCACAAACTCCTGTACATATGGCAGCTGAACAATGATCTGACTGTCCAGGCTTACTGTGCTCTGCCCCTCCTTCATTGCTCTGCCTCTACTTCACACTCCACACATTGCTGACCAGTCACGAACTGTGTTGATTTTTTTTTGGAACAAAGCCCTGTGCAGTTAACAAGAGGGCATACTTTAGGTCAGAGAAAATGTCTCAAAGACTCCACTTTTATCTCTTTTCACTCTGCCAACACAGGCAATTATAACCAGCTCTGCACTCCCAGTGCACCTAGGTTACCAGTGCTGTCTGTTGTCCTTTCTCCAGACCCCAAGCTCTGTGTAAGTAGAGCTTCCAGCAGTGACTTTACACTCAGGCTTCCAGTTCCAGCAGCCCTGGCAGGACTGACTTTAGCTTTCACCAGCACCACATGCAGCTCATCCCACTCAGCAGTGGGGTTCCTCAGTCCCTGTGTGATCCCAGCTTCCAGGTGTGGGTGCCACTGAATGGCTTTTGAAAAAGCAGAGATTCATGCAACCACACCATTTCCTTCAGCTTACTAAAAACAGTGGCCTCATGCCACTCATGCATTGTCTATTCCCATGTGAGGAATCCTTATAGGAGATAACTGTGGGGTCTGTCTGGCTCCAGTTGCTTCCCTCCGGGGCAATGCAGCACTACTCCTCTCAGGAGGCAAAAACATCTCACCTAAAAACAGCTTCTGCAGTTGAAGTAACCCACACTGAAAGGAGATTTTGCACAAGTCACAACAGAACCACCTTGGCAGAGTTCTTTTTTTAAATTCTTTTCCTGGTGGCAGACACATCAAACCCCACTCCACCCTGCAGAGGCACAAGAGCATCACAGTGCTCTCTCTCCAGCATGATACAGGAGATGTGCTGCTGTTACTTACCACTGCTGCTGTGTACATCTAAGTCTCTGTTTCAGACCAATAAAACTAATGTTAAGTTTCTAAGAGAATTTAATCCATGGGATTCGTGGCTTTTTTCAGGAGAAATACTTAGCTCTGGTAACAACACAGCAGTACCTAAATTGTGAAAGGTTAACAGAATTCATTAGACTTGTTGATTGCTGGAAACAGATTTAATAACAGGCACCAACAGGGTGTTTTGATTGCAAATACCACATCAGTTGGTGTACAACTTGCTACAGTCTCAAGTACCAAAATCTGTTTGCACCTGAAGCTCCCCTGCCCTGGAAGTTCAACAGTGGCACCATCTGATTAAGAGCCAGGAAACTCCTGTGTAAAGGGGCTTCAGAAAGAGCTGTGAAGTGTGAAGCTTCATGCAATCTCAAACATGCTAGCATGATGCTCACATGTAACAAAGTGAGACAGCCACCCTTTTTTAACTTTTGCATTTTGATCCTGTTGTATGACTAGTTGAACTTTGATTTGATTTTCCAATACAGAAATAAGACATTCAATTTTGTAAGTTTCATACACACGTTGCACATACACTTTTATTTTCTCCTTGAGCAAAAAAAGGTAGCTTAAAAGACAAGTTCCCTGTGATGGGAGGCTACAGAAAACTCATTTTGTACTGAAGGTCCCTCTTACGAAACTGCATGGGGAGCAGAGTTAAAACTCTCAGCTCCAATCTGAGAGGAGCCTCACAGCTCCAATCTTGCTATCTTGCCATCAGTCTGCAGGAACCAAGCTACAATTAATACATACGTGGTGAGACAGATTACTTGTGTTCACATATCCCTAAAGAGTAGCTTTTGAAGATGTGAAAGCTAAATTCCTTTTGAAAACCTGTCCTATTCGTAAGTTCTGCAGCGCGAAATGTGCTCAGTCTTCTCATCTTTACCTCAGCAGATGTGCTACTCTCAGAAGGCAAGAGATCTCTGCAGAAATGAAACAGTTGTAGCTGAAAGGCCAGAATACAACCAACATTTGCATGTGATCTACAACAGAGAAAGAATGCAACTGCATGAAGTTTTCATAGCAGCAAAGACTGGCTGCAGAAGGCTAGGAATAGACTTAAGGATAGAACAAGACTAGAGAAACAGGACTATGTCCAAGAAAACCTGGGTAAATTAGCTATTTAACTCCCACTACAGAAATTTTCTTTAAAAAAATTCAAGCCAGGAATTCCAGTATAGCTGCTGGAACTCCCCTGAAGACATTCAATTTTATGACTCACCAGGAATGTAATCCTCATTATCAAATGAGGCTTAGCCTGCTCCCATGTATTCACTGTATTGGTGCTCAAAGTGGTCTGGGGTTTACTCAGTGATGTTTGAAGGACTGGTAGAATAATGTCACATATAAGAAGTTTGTCAACCGTGTGCTACACTAGAAATGAAAAAAATCCCTTGCAGGCTCACAAAGTACTTGCAACACACTGTACATTAATTCCATAATAACAAAGCAGTCTGAGTGAGACAGGTTGTTCCCTACCAAATGTAATGTTTCTACATGGTGGCCAAAACCACCTGAGCTAAATTTGTTTCACCATATGCATGGCAGTGAGACATGAAAAATTCTTCACATAAGAAGTACCTGAAAACTGAACTGCAGGTTCCCACAAATTCCCCATAATTACCTCTTCAAAACAGTTGCTTGAAGAATACCTCTTTGTTAAGCTGACAGCCAAACAGGAAAGGGGTATAGACATAAAGGGACACAGACAAAAAAGTGTAAAGAAAATACCATTATTCAAGTGTAAAGAAAATACCATTATTCTTCCAATTAGAAACTAGTAACCAGGCAAGATAACTGATGAGTAAAATGTCCCTTGAAACTGGAAGAAAGGATATAAGTAGTTCTAGAAAAGATGCAACAGTGAGAATAGTGTTGTTCCACACATCAACCATTACCTTCAAACACATACCGGAACACTGCAGGCAGACACACATGCTGTGGTCTTGTCTTGTGGACAAGATAGTAGCGTTGCAGAGCTTGATCAGGGACAGGTTTTCCCACCAGAGTAGAGGAAGGATCCATGCTCCTGGCTGTTGTGAGCTTTGGGGAACTAACATGCTCCATGTCGGAAGACACAGTGAAAGCTAAACATTCAGACCTTAGATGATTTGGACAGATAATGGTACAAATTTTGACATGATCCTGTACCATTGGCAATACCTTTGTAATAGTGGTTTGACGCTGCCCAGCAGGTGGGGCAGGTGACAAGCAGAAGAATCCGTGCTGACAAATTGCATTGCATCTAATTTTCCTGGGTTGAACACACTTTGCCAGAGAACTACCCTGCTCCAGAGAACCCTTCTGGGCCACAAGCCACTTCTGGGCCTGTCTGCAGGGAGATGGGATCCCTACACCAACTCTGCTGTGGGACATCTGCTTTCCCACTGTGGATAATATATTCAGAGGAAGAGATCCTGGCTCCACAGAAACAGGGAACAGCTTTGTGCAATCATCACAGTTGTGGATAGGATTTTGTCCTGAAGGTATGGCTGGGGCACTGAATGTGATGACACTACACAACCCAAAGTACAAGCCTGCTCCTGGAGGGTGTAAGCAATACAGTAGCGTACCATGAAATGAAAGAGCACTGTCATAGTGCAGACACATCACAAGACTTTTCATGAAGGCAGACAAAAGAGGCCAAAATACATACCAAGGTGGTCAAAGGGCATGGTTAAACTGTTGTCTGGTGCTGGTTGTAGTGTGTTTTTAATCAACTTCAATCCATAATAAAATTCATTTTACAGGAAATTGCAGCATCTTCAATATCAACAGTATCTGTACCAAATTCCACAGCTCTTTCCTGAATGTTACCTTAAATATTACATTAGGATGAACAGTACTCAAACAATTAAGTATTTCTGTTATAACAATTTATAAAACAGTATTTTGTGCAAAGCAATCTTAATGTGGTATATAACTCAGATGCATTAGATTCAGAGTGCAGCTCTGTACCTCACTGTATTAATTAATCAAATGACAAGCCACATATCCAAAGACTAACAATTTTGAATTTTTATACAATGCACATAGTGTCATCTTCCACTATCGTACAGCATTATGTACTTCAGAAATGAATCAAACATAACCTTCAAATACACTGTGGCAAACTGTACTGGAGATACCGTGTTCCAATTCAAGGGTGAAGGAATCTTGCTGTGAAATAACAAAGCTGATCATCTTCTTGGTAAGACATTTACCAGACTCCAAATCAAAGACTTGACAGGAAGGTTCTTGAAAAGAAAGTCACATTGTAAGCCTGGCACAGACTTATACCCTTTAAATTCACCATCTTTGGTAACAGGCATAAAATTAAAAATTCTGTGTTTGTTTTTTAAAAGAAGGCAACCATAATGCATTTTTAAATATCAATTCTGATTATCTGCTGCCCCATCTCCCCAGCTTATCTGACCACATTTCACTACAGGATTAACCATCAGTGCAAAACTTCTACCTACACAGACGTGAATAGTCACAGTATCAGGGTTAAAATCCACCACTACCTCACAGTTTGTGTCACCCTTGTGTTATCTGTCTAGATGTATGCTGTGAGTAAACATGACCTGATCTAGCCCACACTTGGATCAGACAAGGCTTCCACAGGGAAAAAGGATTGTTGTAAGAGGATGGGCAAACATTCACTAAGTCCTCCTAGGGGGTCCAATTAGTACATCCAGTTGTATGTCCTTGCTACCTATTAATATGAAGCACTGTTCCTCATACAGGAGATGCCATGGGCTGCTGCAAGAGACTTATGTCAGAAGATCATCACTCTACAAATTCCCTGACTAACAGCACCTGGAGAGGTGCAGGTATTTAAGCTAAATCAGAATAGAGTAGAAGAGGAGTTACACATGAATCATTTCTGTTCCAGCACCAGAAAGAGGCCTTCTTGCTGTTCACCTTCTTTTTATTTTATGTTTGACACAGCTGAATTTTCCAAATGCCCTTGTGGTTAACCTTCTTTACAAAGTATAAATACCATTCCGTTCTTATACAAATGAAATACAGCTGTTTGTTATATACACACACCTTGACAGCAATTCCTTGAAAGAGCAGTGCAACATGAAATTACAGAGCCAACGCCCACAGAGCACCTCTTTAGCCGCAGGCCAGGAGGTCTCTGCTGAGAAAGGCAATCTTTTAAGGTAAAATGCTTTAACTGAGTTCATAACATTTGAATGGGGTAATCAGAACTGAGTGACATGCTGTCATACCATGAATTAATCATATTCTGGTTTACAAACTGTAGTTACTGCATTTCATTGGAAGCCATCCAATGCAGAATGAAATTGCTTGAATACATCTTACTGGCATAAGGAAGTGGCCTTGCTGGATGACACGTTATCAACTGAATTTTCAGACATGGAATATACTTGAGAGTAAAATGAAGACACAAGTGAGATCACAGAAGGTTCTGGCAAGTATTTTTATGTTAACTTTTTTGGTTTATGGCCTGTTATGGCTTTTTTGGTTTCTTTAGGAAATTCCTGCACAGCAAAAGGAATGAAGAATTCCAGAAGAGAGTTGACCTCCTTCAGTTCCAGACTGTATTCTGCTGCTATTTTCTCTGCAGTCCATATTTGAGGTTGAAGTTTATGGTTATTAAGAAGTGTCAGAGCCTCCACAAGGGAAATTTTGCCTTTGGGAACTTTCTTAACATCTAGACCTTCCAAGTGGCCTAATTTTGTAAGTCTCTTTTCCTCCTGTTTACTTGGAAGATGTTCACCACCTCCATCTTTTACCTAATTGAAGGAAGGAAAACAAAAAGAGCTCAACAGCAGTTCTGTTTACTATGCATACTGTAGCAGCTAAGCTGCTTTCCTAAATACTTTTTCTGTTTAGCTTTTCCTGTTAGCTTTCCCCATTTTTTTACAAAAAGCTTAGCCAGCCTAGCTTCTTCCACAGCCATTCTACATAGAGTGTCAACTCCCAACCAAAGGCTGAAAAGCTCCTATTCACTGCACTCTTAAGTGTTGTATTGGCTTGGCAGCCCTTCATACAAGACAAACTACAGATTCTGGTAGGCAAATGTAAATCCAGATAACCTAATCGTTGGTACTGATTCATTGGAAAGAACAAAAAAATCATACAACAAATTGGTATCCTTCTGATACCACTGCAAAACTTTTTCATGTAGTCTCTCTCCCCTTCCTTTTGTTTTCAAATTTTAGTTTTCCTACTAAAAGAAATTCCTTCTTTTGCTTTGTCTAGAAAACAAGCTTTCCTGCTATTTTGCAGCATCATATGGAGTTTAATTGCCAGGATTACTGCCATGTCAACACGCAAAGTCTCTTCTCTAAGGTTCCTTCATATTTCCAAATAATCTCCAGAACAGCTTTCACTTCCTCATATTTCCTTTTTTTAACATTTAATCAGTGAATCACACTGAAAAAAAAAAAGGCACAATTAAACCTTTCTTAAATTTAGAAGTGTTTATATAGTAATCAGAGCCCACAACCACTGATTATGACACAGACATTCTGTATTAACTCAGATGCTGAGAGAACGGATACTACAGCACCTGTGTGTCTGTTTCTGAGCTACAAGGAATGTCTGGCCTGTACTGCTCGTCTTTACTTTTCGCTAAAACTGTGCTTGGATAATGAATGATTTTTCAACTCTTAGTTAGATCATCTGTCTGGGAGTCTGTCACTTCAGGGCTGCCAAGTGGTGCTTTTCCACTTACCACAGGCAGACACCCCGAACATACACAGAGGTGCGTACACATCATGTACACAATGCACAAAGTTGTCAGGATAACATCAGGAATGGGAGAATGCTTTGCCCACAAGTCTCTGTGATTACATTTCAATTGTGCTCTAACAGCTGCAAGCAGACACAGCACAAGGGCAAGTCTGTGGCAGCAAACTCAGAGTAGGCATAGAATCAAGCAAAGATTTGTTCCACTTTGGGCTTTTTCTCAAATCTCTCTCGATAGGTTTATACATGAATATCGAAAGATACTGAAATCAGACCTTCAGCACTTCAAGATTAGAGTCCTAACCTCTATGATGGAAATAAAGGATAGAAATTTCAGGTAGAGACTGCAGAAATCTATTTGCAGTTTAAATATTTTTAGACTTGAATACCATGTAAGTAGCAAATTAGAGAGACTTCGGTATTTTGCTATATGACTATAATAATTTTATTGCTAAATAAAGCAGCTGGAATAAAGTGGTCTGATAATGAAACAGGTAAAACACACAAGCCACAGCACAATATAATGGAAAAGAGGACACTGAACCCCAGTCTGCTTTTTACAAAGGAGTAGGCTTTGCCTTTCAAGTAAAGATTGCAGCCAGTGGCAATAAGGAAATGATGACCATACAACCCACAAGATTATGTAGAAAAAAACCTACGGCATTTCATGAACTGGATAAAAAAGTCTCTGCACTGTATAACATTTAAGGGAGTTAAAGACTCCATTAAAGAGTAAACATCTTCGTCCTGTACAACATCCCTGCTCCCCCAGCAGTCCCAGTCTTTTCTAACAACTCCACAAATGATTTCTGTCAAACTACTTTATCTTTGCAAAAGGCTGGAGAAGTACCCTCTCTCATAGGAAGCAGAAATAGGAATTTAGGTGAAAAACAATGTAAGAGCAACACAATGTTAAAAAGGAAGACTGTGCCAGCATTTACAAGCTTGTATAATTACAATCTGTCACACATTCAAAACCTGGGGTCAGACACAGTCAGTGTTATTGATGTATAGAAGAGTAATAAAACCACTGCTTTTATCTACTGAAGAAAGGTAGCTTTTATGCACAAAGAGCATTTTTCTTGACACAGGCTTTGTGATGAGTTTGAAGACCACAAAGCTGATACTGGTATGGCTCGTACAGAGATGCACTCACCCGCACCGGTGGATCTCTGGACTCGACATAAACATCTTTCAGCAAGGTGAGGAACCTATCGTCCTTTCTGAAAACTTCTTCTTTTATCTCTGGGCTATCTAAAGGCAGTGATAAGAAGAAGGGAAGGGGAAAACAAAAAAAAAAAAAAAAAGGAGGAAAGATTGATCTGACTCAAATCGTTTCCTTTTTGTTAGTTCTCCCCCAGCGGCACGGCATGGCTCCCGCAAATGCACGTGTCTTCTTGGGAAGGTGACATTTCTGCCACAGCTCTGCCCTCAGCGACACGGCTTCACAAGGTGGGGCTGGGCCGGTCACCTGTCACAGCACAGCGGGACACAGTACCCACACGCTCGGCACTGCTCCGAGCGCTGCCACAGCAAACGCTCCGTGACACCACCGATCCCACCGCCGGAACCACCCGCCCCATCAACTGTCCCCAGGTCCTGTCCCCATCAACCACCTCCACCGGCCGCCCCCATCACCCAGCCCAGCAGGCCACCTCCATCAGCCTCCCTCACGCTGCTGCCCGCTGTAATCGCGCCGGTCCCCGGCAGCCGCCCCATCGCCGCGGCTCCCGGCATGCCCCGCGCGCCCCGCGCCGCTCTCAATGTCACCGGTCCGCACCGGGAGCCGGCGGGCGGGCCAGGCCGGCACTCACCGGCCATGGCGTCCAGCCGGGCGGTGCGGTGCCGCGGCGCGGGCGTGGGCTTCTCCTTGCTGATCTCGCGGCGGGCCCGGTTCTCCACGTTGAAATTCCGGAACACGCGGGTCACCCGCCCGCCCATCGCCGCCGCCAGCCGCGCCTGCGCACGGGGCACGCCGGGCAGGGGCGGTGTGCCGCGCCGGCGAGTGCACCGGAAGAAAATAAACCGGGTACCGCGGGCGAACGAACAAACAAACAAACAAACAAGCGAACGAAAATACAGACAAGGCGGTTCGCTTTGCACTTCACGGCGCCCGGCGGCGCTTCCTCCTTGCCCTCGGCGCTGCCTCGGCCGCCGGCCGGGGCTGGCGGTGGTCCTGCCCTGGCTTTTCTGAAGGCGTGCGCGTCCCGCCGGGAATGCTCGCAAAGCCGCGGGCTGCCCCGGAGTTTCCTTCTCAGCCGTTGAGGCTGGCACCTGAGCCCCGGACACGTCATGTCGTGACTGTGGCTGCTTTTGTTTCGGCGCGGGCCGAAAGTGCAGCGAGGAACAATTCCCCAGTACTGTTGAGAATTTGTAGGCTGCACGATGCTACAATGCTTTCAGGGCGCAGACCCTATTTTTCAGCTCAATCAAATAACCTTTCTTCTGGCTTTGCAAAAATTGCGAAAACTGCTTGTGAGAAAATGTTAAGCCGTGCGTGATAAGAAAGGTAAATTTGTCGACAGAATCAAAATTGTTGAGATGGAATCAGCAGTTCATAGATTCAAGAAGTGTGAAAAGATGCAGAATCCTCGGAGAAAGGAAGGCAGAAAGAGCAAGAGTAAGAGCTACTGGCCTGATGCAAAAAGCAATAAAGCCTGATGGCTGACTACTTTATTCAGCCACGACTGATAAGGTGTCTTACCAACAGAGATTAATGACTCGCTCATTCCAGCTGCTGTGTGAATCAGCCAATAAGTAATTCCCTTACGGCTTTAAATTGTGTGTGTGCTGTGTGCAGAGTCTTAGTGCCTTCTGGGCCACTAGTTAGTTCATGGTAGTAGCTGCCTGAATGAAGTCACCTGGAGTGGGAATGGTAATGAAGGACAGAGAAAAGACCAGACTTCTTGTGCTGCCTTTTTTTTTTTTTTTTTTTTTTTTTTTTTTTTTTTTTTTTTTTTTTGTGGGAAACACCTGTTTTCTTATCTAGTTTTTCTTATTATTGTGGGCATACAAACCTGGAAACCTGGAGTTTCAGAACTTGGTCTCCTACTAGTAGCATTATTTATTAATAATAATTATGATGTGATATTTGTCAAGGCAACAGTGTGCTTTAATGCTGGATTAATGAATGGCTGTGTTTTCCTTAGAGAGAAGCCAAATAGATTTAGAAAGGCAGTGGAGACAAGGCAGCATAAACATGGTGTGTGCTGGATTTCTGCTCTCTTTGGGAATCAGGAAGATGCAGTTTCTCCACTTGTTTATTTTAAAGACTCTCACAGTCTGTAGGAGGATAGAAACATGTTTTTGTTCTCTGGTAATAAGCTTACTGACCCTGTCTTATTTTAGACATTGCATGCGAATGAATTAAGGAGACTGGTGATACAGTGACAATAGGGAGCTGTTAAAATCTGCTGAAGTCAGACTGGTGACAAGTTGTATTTAATATCTATAGTCAATTACTTACTGACTAAACCTGTGTTCTTGAGTCCTGGATTTGATACTTTTATAAGTGGTGAGTCTATGTGGTGTGGCTATAATGGAAAAATCCACATGGAAGCCTTTGGTAGTTGTAGACCTTTCATAGGTACTTTAGCATTTGTATTCTTACTGATCTGTCTGTGGATCAGCTATTGTGGCAAATTTGAAGCAAAGTTTCTCCTTCAAAAGCTAACTCCCAGCTTGTGGAATGAAACTCAGCACAGGGCTTCTGTCTTCGTAAAGCCTGAATGTGATTAACACTGCTGTAATATGTACTGAGAGCAAAATAAATTCACCAGGAAGCAGACAGTTAAAAATAAAGAGTGATGTCATGCTCTGCCTATGACTGAGGATGGCACAAGGCTGTTCCTTTCCTGTATAAAGATGCATCAAAAGTTCAAGATTTTTATTCTGAAGAATCTTTCTTAGACTGTAGCAAGCAGAAGAACTGAGACTGAAAACAATCTTTTTAATATAATTTGGTATTTTACCAATGTGACCATGTTGATATTAAATATCAATAATCAAGAGGTTGGATTTTTTTCCCATATAAAGCATCTGCAAGTCAGATGATTAAAAAATGAACTTATGTGTATTCAGCTTTCAAATGGGATGCATGAGTTTCAAATGGGATGCATTTTTCTTGAACAAGGAATCTGAATTTTGCCAGGGAATTAAAAAATAACAAAAGAGCCCATGAGAAGAACAGAGACTACCAGCTGGATTCAGACACACTTGTTCTCAACAGGTTCTCACAGCAGCCTGTTCTCAACACTGGACAGCACCAAACACATCAGAGAAAAATACTGTAACTCTCATGATATATGTGTGCCATAGGCTGCCACACTAGATCTTCCATACCTCTTAAGAGAGAAATTTCTAAAGCTACTCGGTACCTGGAAAGTAAGAAGTACATTTGTGACTGTTCTTTGAATCTATTTGGTTTTCCATCTCAGTTTTGATTATATGTTGTGTGTATTTTTTTCTTTCTCAGCTAGTTCTGTTGCTGAGTGGAAAATTAAAAATTAATTTTTGTATTTAACTAGCATCAAAAATCTGGTTGACCTATTGAAAATTCCCTTTAGAAAAGGGAGAAAAGGAATGTCTATTGTTAATTTGTGTTACTGTGTGGTTCTACTAAAGTTTCTTTGCTGTCTTTACTACTCAGAAGATCAGGAATCAGAATATGAGTCCAGATGGGCAGGTAATGTCAGTGAAATAAGAGTCTTTTTTTGGTAAAAGGTGCCCAGCTGGAGAATTTTGGAGAGGAGGCAGGTGAGGTTTGCTTTGTGGCTTGAGGTCTGGGAATGGCACAGCAGTTGACCACAGAGGAAAAAGAGGAATGCCTTTATACAGCAGCAGCACCGGTTTATATTTGATTCTGTCCACATTTTCTACCACTGAAACTGTTTTCCTATGCTCATCTTTCTGTTGTTGTTTGTTCATAATTGATGCCAGTCTAAATGGATACTTGAGCAAATTTATGTATCATTAGGATTCAGGGAATTGAGTCCTCTATCCTGATTACTGGTTTACCAGTAAACACAATGAAAGCATTGATCCTTTTGTTCCTTATCTCATCAGTGTTAGGCAGAACCAGAGAACCAGCATTAGCAAGAATTGATTATGAGCCAAGTAAAAATGACTGTCCTGCAACTTTGTAAAGATGAACTCAAGAGAGACGGACTTACTGATGGATCACTTTCACCTTTCAGTGATTTTTGGTTGTTCTGTTACTTAATTCAGATTATTTCTCTGTTACTGGGTTCAACTGATCCATCTTTTACTGGCTTCTGAAGTATCTACAGAAGGATCTGCACTGAAGGATTTTGCTTAATTCCAGTCTGTGATCAGAGTGTTCTTGAACACTTGCATATTTTCAAGGCTAGGTGGCTGCAGTGCTTTATTTAAAGGAGTTTTTGTCAAGTCCTTATGTGGATGAAGTTTATGGCAAGTGCAGCAAGCTCAGTGTTACAGACTTACACACCAGCCCAGACAGATCACTAGCTCCTTGTCAGATAATACTAATTTCAAAGACCTTGCATTTAAATTCTCCTGATGGACTGTGGCTTGATGTACCTGACATCATCTTCCATATTTTTCCTGTCTGATTCTTGTTTCTAAATTAGCAGGTTACTTTGACTTGGAAATGCACAGTAGGAGCCAGCATATTTGAGAATGAGGCAGCCTGGTACTGGAATTAATTAATTTCATCTGTCACACATGCCTTTTTACTTCATTTTTACTCACAGGGTTCAGTACCCCATGATCTCTTCTCAGTTGCAATACTAGTTGAGACAACTGACAGCCCTATTATTTCTTGTAACTCTGGCTTCAGTTCATCCCTCTTGCCAGCATGAGGGTGTAGGAACACCTCCAGAGCAAACAGCATCACACAGATGGTCTCATTTAAGAAAGAGAAGAGCTCCCATAATTTTTCTAAGCTGTATCAATCACACAGGAGGAATAAAAAAAAAAAAAAGCCTGTGACAGGGGGAGTGTGAATACTGTGAACTGGTATTGCTGCCAGCTTGGTTTGTTTATGAGAGTTTGCACTTTGCTCCCAGATTGTTTCCCTGCAGCAGTGACAGAAACAACTGTACCAGCTCCAGTGAGTAGGAGGTGAACCAGCAGTGGGAAGAGACTGGATGAAATGGAGTGGTGGCTGGCTCATCTAGGGCTGGCTTTGCTGTGCTCCAACATCACCCAAGATGTTAGGATTCAGGAACACAATCATGGAATGATTATATGCAGGTGGTTTTATTAAAGAGCTCTGGGTGTCAGGGGTACAGACCCAAATCTGACTCCGCCATGGGTTTGGGATGAACATATTTTTATATTCTACCGTTATATGACTTACATATTAATTATTAAACTTACATTGTTCTGGTATACATTGATTCCATCCAAGCATAGGTTTCTCGTGATACCCCCCTCAAACCCTTGAACATAGTTTCTCATGATTCTTCTTATGATTAAACAATAATTATATCTAAACAATCATCACATCTATATCTGGACAATTATGTCATTTATCGTACACTGGTTACACCGGTGCAATTTCACATGATCTGGCAAACACAAGGCCTAACGTTTCCCAGGGCCTCCTTTTAACATTTTCTCAGGGCCTACTAAGCATAGCTTTCTAACTCCCCGAATTTTCTATGATTTTAAAATCTTTTAGTATCAAATACAAAAAACATCCTTTGTACTGACTTGAGGCAGTAACAGTAGCCACGATTTTACTGCACTGCCACTGCAGTAGCCCTCTGATAGTCCAGAAGAGAGTTGGTGAATGGATTCAGAATATTAGCTATCTGCTGGAGTTTCTTTTATGAAATATAACATGCAAAAAAATACCAAATATATAACCTAAGTGTGCTGGCAAGATGTTCTTCTACAATAATCCATCCCCAAAGGATACTTCTAGTCTCTCTATATGGTTTTAATTTATGATTATACATACATATTTATACAAGTGTGCTGCATTTTTGTATACATAACTTTATAATTGAGTTGTATTATCTGTGATGTATAAAGGGGTTGATTTTCCATGCTTTTATAAGTAGTTGCAGAACCAGTTTTATTTATTCATGTTGCACTTTAATTGCATCCATCTGCAATTTACAAATTGGGTATTTGCAGGTGTGAATTACATGAAAAACTCAAGTCTTCTATTTACCTGTGGGGAGCCAAATTTTGTGTAGAACAGGAAAGCCAAAATGACCTCAGTGAACACTTCTAAAACCATTTTATATATATCTCAGTCCTAAAGAAGGCTTATATATAGATCTTAAGAAGCTGGAGAAGTTACAGTGTGGTTTAATAGCTCAGTGGCTTAATCAGTGTTATGCTGGGTAAGTAGCATTTGAGTCCATGTCCTGTACACTATACCTGTATTTTTTTAGATGCAGTAGCTAAAAATCTGCCTGACACATGCAAAGATTCTTTGCAGATATTCAAGGAATACCATACTGAGATTACATATCTTTCTTGGCAGCTTCCACAAGCAATTTCAAGTCCTCTAACTCCTAAAAAGCAAATATATCTACACTAATTCTGGAAGAGGATTCTATCAGGGGAAGATACCAGACTGCAGAGCAAAGAAAATGTGACCATAGGATTACAACCTACAACCTTTAATTAAAGGCCTTGAAGTAAAGATGAATGTGCAATATTCCATTACCAGAAGACTGGAGAAATACATTAAATTCATTTAGCATTTAGTCCAAGAAACAAATGAATATTCTGAGATGTGCAGTCACCAGTAGAGTTACAATATTAAAATCTGGCTGATTTTAGCACAATTCTTCCTTAAATTTCTGGTTGAAATAACTTTATTCTAAAGTCTAAATTTAGGAACTGATCTTAAAACATATAAAACAGATAAAATCCTATTGACTTCAATAACATTTATACAGAACAGGATAAATAAGAATGAAAATATTGGGAAAGAATCCAAAACTCTAGACAAAAATCTTCATTTGAAATGAATCAAAAATTCTTAGTATTTGGAGTGTAATTCAGTGAGTGTCAGAAAAGAAATATGCAAGGGAAGAATTTTCATAATTATGTTCTGTCTGCTACATGGGTTTTGTTTCTTTTACATCTTATTCTGAAATACCCTGTGGAAGCCCTTATTAGAGACACAGTTTTAGATAACATGTATTCATATTGATGATCAGGGGAAAATAGATTTATTCTCTACTTGCTTTATTTACCATAAAATATTACATTTTATTTGATTTAGGAATATAACAGTATGGATTATTGTAGCAGTGTTGCAACAGGAATAATGTCCACTACAAGGATTTGGTCTACACCTAATGCAGTAGTACCCATAAATGTATGTCACAGAGAAGGATATAGTTAAAAGACAAATAATGCTGCATTGTTTTAGTTAATTTTGCATTATTCCCTAATACTCTATGTACAATAATAGAGAAAATTAATTGTATTCTTCCTACAGGTCTTCTGAGCATTTTCATTTGTATGTATTCCCATTTTCCTGAGTGATTACATATCCAAATTGTGCTGGTAGAAAATGCATTAAAGAACAAGAAAAGGTTTCAATGATACCAACACATGACTACCAGTATTAGAGTTCAAATGGAAATAATTACTGAAGTTAGAGAGCCCTTTTGTGTGCCTCTTCTTCCCACAGCATCAAAAATCTAGGGGCAGCATGTGGGACACAGATGTATTTTGAACAGTTACATTTACTAATTATATAGAGAGATACAGTGCATAAGTATGCAAGTGTCAGGTTGCTCTGGGGGCTACTAAAATAGACCATTAAAGAGGTCCCCAAATATTTAAAGTACTACCTCTATATACTAAAAGTTCATTTTTAGATTGTATAATAAGGACATGATTAAGCTTCAAAGCTCCAGCATTTTAATGCAGACTTACTGAGGCTCCTTGAAGGCAGAGTTCTTTCTTTATGTAAGATGCCTTTGGGATCATGATGAAGCTACCACACTTTCCTATATACATAATAAAATACAAAACCAGTGTTCTCAAGCATTAATTCAGGAACTCTGTAGGTACTATTGTACTTTTTTGGGCTAGAAAATGCTGAAAATGGTCATGTTTTCTTTAGTTGATAAACAGTTTGTCAGGATGTCTCATGTTTTTCTAATATAAATTAAGGAATTCTCTACAGGATACACAATGAGTGATAACATGATCAATTTCACATGCACAAAATTGGTGGAAGTTAGGTGCTCAGAGAGATTTTTGTAATTTTCTGTGGGATTAGGTGTCAGCATATAAGAACTACTGGGAGATGAGGTTCCCTGCTGTACCTACAAGTAGCAGGTCTCAGCCTGTGGATGACAGAGACTTTAAATAATTCAGTACACTGAGTTACTCCAGAAGAAATGTCTGTTGATGGCCTGTCTGAATTATGGCTGCAAAGCTTTTCTTGTCAGAAGTACTGCCAGACTCCCATCAATGGATTGTGACATGGGCAGTTCCATCCTGGTGTAAAATCTCTTGTCAGACTGTAGAAATGATCCCTGCAGGGCATCTCTCTTTGCAGCATGAGAAAATTCACCTCTCACCCCAAGAACAATTGAGATTTTTAGATTTCTGCAAGCTGCTCCTGTAGTCTTTGAGTTTTTGTTCAGACATCAGAGGGAGCATGCTAAGTTGTTTGTTCTTGTTTAATACTTTAATCTGTTTGGAAAATGTGGGTCATCTTGTAATGTTTAATTGCTACAACAATGAGGTGATTTCAATTTTTTCTGACACCCCTGTGGATGGACTACACTCTGTTTTTTGGACATGGGGTCAAGAAGCAGAACTACAGACTCTTCACATGGAAGACAGAACAGCATTGATTTCAGAATCTGTTCTCTCTCTCTCTCTTCAAGTGCTGAAATGCATATACCAATGATCTCCACAGGCTGCTGCAGCTCCCAGTAACAAAGCAAGATACATTTTTCTCTTTTTAATGGATTATTTCAACCATTGCCTTTTGTTCTTTTTATTGGTTCACATATATTTCAGGCTCTTCCACAGTATACTAAGACAAGTTAGAAAATGGAGTGGAAAGTAACACTGCAATATTTTTAAAAGAACAGTTACACTTTTTGCTAAAATTACATATTTTTTGCAGTTGTTTTGTCTTTCTGAGGCATAAATAAGGTGTGGGGTTTTTTTTTGTAGTGCATTGTATAAATTGAAAATAGAGAGTAAAAGGCTAAAGTATAGTCAGCAAATGTATAAGTAAGAGCTATTATGAAAAATTATGAAAAATTGATAAAGTGTGTTCCTGTTTCCTAATAATAGGGGAAATCTGAAAGGTTTAAATTTTGATACCTTTTACAACTTAGCATTTTATTAATGCATTACATGTGTTTGCCAGAGGTGACCATACATATGTTTTCTTAACTGCCCCTGTAGACTGGGGCTTAAATGGAAACAATATTTGGTTTAATGCTAAAATTTTATCTGGTGTTTCTGGTTTTGCAGGTTATTCCCACTAGGCAAAACAGAATATGGCTTCAACGACTCTTCTGAAGGCATCTTGCTCATTTGAGTTCTGTTCCTTCCAGACTGTGTACATAAACCCCTTTTTTGTCTGGGCACAGCAGGAAACAGGAGACAGTTTCCATGCTCGGTGTCAGGCCTACCAGGCAACATTCACACACACATGTACACAGACACACAATTTTCTGCTATTGTTGCTTTTGTGGACAGGAAGGGCTGTTGTCATCTATAACCCTTGCTGTCACAACCCTAATTTTTCATTTAATGACTCCATAAGTTGTCTCCCTCCATGCTGCTTTTTGTATCTTCATCTCGGTTGTACAGAGTGACTCCCCAGACAACACCCAACCATCCTGATTTCAGACCAGATTATTCAACTTCCACTCCATGCCTCTCATTCTGGTCAGTGATTTGGGCAATGACTTCAGTTGTTTTGGATAAAATAAATTAAAAAAAAAAAAAAAA
>VYZP01063183.1:51481-66803 GCA_013400635.1 Hypocryptadius cinnamomeus
ATTTGACTGTAGCTGGAAGTAGGCTATCATTCCTAGTAACCTCAAATAGGATTTAGACTTTTCATAAATCAGAGGTGCATCTTGTTAGTTGCAATCCGCCTTTTAGTGTCTCCTGCACCATTATGACTTTCTGTCTATTTGAGCAGACAAGTGCCTGCTTCCCAGAGTGGAATCCATCATCCTGAAATTACTTTCCAGCATATTTTTTGTGTGCTTACCAGAAGCAATTTAAGTCTGCCGTCTAACAGTGCATTGTCTCTAAAGGAGACTCATCTGCCAGTGGCCACCCCTCAGCACCCTTGGTAAGAAGGGCTCCTCTGCCTGTATGGTAAGCCAGCTCAACCTATTGAGTGTGCAGAAAACCTCTCACTTTCTTTTCTTTCATTCTATTTTTTTCAGATACCCCTTGTTTAAGAAGGCAAGTAAGAAGCATAGCACATATGTCTTCCTCAAGATTTCTTTCAGGAAACTGTCTATTCCAGATTTCTACTGTTCCTTAACCAAGGAGTTAAGGATTGGAATGTCAACCTTTGAGGGTTCAGTTACATTGTGTTAGGTGAATCTTTGGTCTGAATATGTGTAGTCACTATTCTGCCACCAGCATGACTAAGAAAGTTCTTCCTCCACTGATTTAACAGCACCAGTCATGCACATGCAAATAACAGGCTTTCAGAAACTAAGGTGTTCATATTACCCAAGTACCACTGTGAGTGGACCCATCTATTCTGTGAATGTGTTGACTAGAATATCTTGTTTCCAGTGCACAAATCCTGACAGAGGTGCAGGGGTCACAGTTCAGACACTGAGGAGCTGAGTAAGCTGTGACCTTGTATCTAGGTATCTACAGCTGTATATATTCTGTAGCTGATATCTACAGGATATGATTATTTTGGATATCTACCTAGCCCTTCCTGCCACTGTCTATGAATTCATGCTCTGACAACATGAAGCCATACAGAACCTTCAATAATGCCCTAAAAAACACAGAGAACTGTTAGAACACATACTGAGAAGGATAAAAGGCTGGTAGCATTTGCTGAAACAATCTAGAAGGTAATAAACCTCAAACTGTAAGCGTTGTGAGTAACAGCATAAGTGATTTCTGTAGGTGCTTTTGCATGGGGAAATACTGCAAGTCCTTGATCAGATATGGAATCAACTATTCTCAGGATGGTGCCTGGAAAGTGAATAGTCCCAGGTAGAGGAAGATTACACATGCTCACTGTCCCATGTTGTGTTTCTAATGTGTACCCACTGGCTCTTCTTATTTTCATCTTCAGAGGTTAGAAACTGGGAGAGTTTTATGATTAAACAGCTAACTTTTTTTTTTTTTTTTTTTTTTTTTTAACTGCATGAGGAAGGAGTTGCTGCTGTACATAGTTAGCACAGTGAGGTCAGCTATGCCAGCTGTAGTTGTGGAAGGGATGATAGAAAATCCTTTGCTTTTGCAGACAGACTAAGCTCAATAATTTACTTTTAGGAGCTCTGCCTCTCCCTGCAGATTTCTAACACCTGCATCCTCCCTCTTATGAGGAGGAGGTCTGGTTGTCTAATTGTCTTAGAATTAAAAGCAAAGCAAACATTCAGTCATTCTTTCAGACCTTCAGTATCCCCATGCTGCTTTCCATTGCAGAAGGGATCTGAATGTAAAAAAATGCTGAAGGAAGACACTGTTATACAAACAGAATAGAAGTCCAACATTAAAAAAAGGAAGGAAAAACTCACTGGTTTTGAAAACAAAGGCATGCAGAGTGCTCTACACAAAGGCCTATGCTTTTGTTAGCAAAGTGGCAGTGCCAAGGCTTGCAACAGACTCCATAAAGTGCTACATATACAAGCTCATCACAGTGTAAAAAGCACTGCAGGAGTGCATGGTCTTTCTCCCTCTTTCTGACCCCAGGTTCTATCCATACTCTTCCTTTTGCAGTCATGTCATTATCCCTTTCATGTGATCATAGAGGTTTTCACACATCAGAGCCTCCAGCCTGATGGTCTTGCAGCAGCCAAATGCTGAATGGAGCAGCTACATTTTCAGAGCACTGGCAGTAAAAATGTTTCCTTGATGTTAGAAATACACCTCCTACTTCACAGAAATAAAATCTGTGGAGTATCACATCTAATGTGCCAGACTATTTTGATTTCAACAGTTTAGAAGTTGGGAATGATTTTGTTTAAAGCAGCCTCAGGCTGAGCCATGCTCAACTGTTCTTTGGGAGTAGGGGGATCTAGGAAAGGGAGATGGAGGAATGAGAAAATTGTTAACATTCAGTGGCCAGCAATTTACCTACCAAAAGTATTATACAGGTTGCTTAGAGAACTGTTTTTTTAGTATCTTGTCTAACCTCCGCTTCCTTTTTCCCTTTCTGTAAATGTTAAGGGCTGCATCCAGGGCTGTATTCAGAAAAACATACGTAGCAGAGGAAGCATTGCAAGGTTCATGCAGCACCTTACACATCCTGCTACCTGTCAGGAAGTTTCTTTCCTCCTGTAGGGGATGTCACCTCATGTGACTAAATCTGTTCCAAATGAAAGAACCAGGTCAAAGCAGTAACCTAGACTACTTCAATGTTACAGCTAACACTACTATTTATATATCTTCTACTGAGAAGGGAATAGTTACTCCCTTGCCTGTTTTAATTTTATTTTGCCCTTACCTGAATTTTCCTTTACTGGGCTTCTTTTATGCAGGTGCTCTCGTGTAATTTTTGTTTGTCAGCTCCACCAACAAGCAGAAAGTCTGAGGCACTTAGGGGTTTTCTTCTAGCTCCAGTTGCAATGAGGATAGAGGGTGGGATTGCAGATACTATGTTTCCTTCCTTTTTTAATGTTGGACTTTTATTCTGTTCAGGTTTTTTAGAAACATTTATTTGTGGTACTGACATTTGGTGTTTGTGGTACTGACACGTAACCTAGAAAATGCTCAGCTGAGAGAACTGCTCAGAACATAATGTAGTGTTTGATGTTTTTGTGTTTTTAATCAAAACAGTGGTGCTGGGTCTACTTTCAGATATAACTAGGAAATGCCTGTGTTTATCTGGCTAATTTTCAGAACGTTGAGATAACATGCACCACCTGTACTGCAGGTTTACATTCAGGTTTGCAACTCAGGAAGAGCACTGTAAGAGGAAATGATGGGTTAAGTACAGATGAGTTGTAAAAAACCTCTGAACAGAAGGTTTACACAAACATTGATTGCACATGATCAGAGATTGCTGCAACTTGTGGCCGTGTGGGGAACTCATAATAAATCACCATAAGAAGAGAATCTTGCGAACCCATACTGGAATCTGAACTGCAGAAGTTTTCAGTACGGATAGCTGAGTGATACATGATGCTGACACTGTGACTGTTAATCATTTTAGATGTTGTCCAAAAACTAGAAGGAAAAAAGACTTCCTAGGATGGCTGGAATCCCAAGGCACTGTAGTGTTCATAGAGGTTCCAGCAACGGAAATTTTATATTTACTTTTCTTCATAGTGTTTGAAGGGGTAACACAAAATTCTGTATTTATGTTTGAAAGCAGTCTCAGTTTTAAGTTCAAGCCAGCTGTACCCTGAGGCTGAAACATGGCCATGTTTTGGCAGCAGGGAAGACTGCCATATGTTGCAGTGATAAAAAAATTACACTGATGCCAATCTCTGAAGTCAGTCTTCTAAAAAATATATAAGAGAGCATATTTGTGGCAATATAAGCTTTTAGAGAGAGAGAGAGAGTAAAAGAGCTTGACAAGCCTTTATTTAATGATATTTTTTCTGTCTCTTTAACAGTAAATGCTGCAAGTCATAATTCACTGTTGCTCCTGAGAGAAGTTGTATATAATACATAAATCCATTGCATCTCCCTGTTACATAGAATTGCTTGCTGTCTAGCTCCCAGCTTTCAATTGCCATAGGACAATTCCATTCATTGAATAAGTTCTTATTGACTGGCTTTTAGTGAGCACAAACTGGAAATCAATAAGAAGACCTTTTTTTTAGGAGTCATTCATGCAGGCCTCTAAATGAGAGCAGAGATGTGGACCTAGCTGGCAGCACCATGACATACTTTCTCCTTTTTTAAGGTCAGTATAGGCCATTGGTTTGTAGCTCTCATGGGTAAATTCCAATGCTTTTAAAATTGGCAATTAGTTTGTTTTAGTCCCAGCAGTATGTCAAGGATCTTTGAACACAACTATTTGTATTCTTGATATGCATATAATAAAATGTATTGAAGGATATATTCTTACAGTGCAGTAGTTCCAAACTGCATCTACTGAAATCTTAATGCAGAACAAAATATCCAATAAAAAATACGGATTTCAATCATAAACCTTCTGTTCTCTACTGCAAACACTGAAGCTGCTGTTTCTTGTTGCTGAAGAAGGACTGTTACTGATCCATAAAGCTGACTATCTGAGCAGTTTTAAATTCCCTCCATTTACCAATATCCTGAGATGCATTTTTTAGATTGCTAAGAAGTTGCTGAGAACAGACTATGGATTCCACCAGCATCTTCTTTCATGTCTATGAAACATATGGCCGCCATAAACTACCATTTATGTCCTCGAGCTTTTGAAAGAAATTATCCAGAGATGCAATAAATTTGTTTTGAAGCAGAAGTTTTACTATTGGCTAGGTCAGTAGTTTCCAGATAAACATTTTCTTGCCCAGCAGTGATGGTAGTCATCAAATTTGCATTTTTTGACAGTATACAAGCTAGAGTTCTTCTGCATCTCCTGTGCCAACAGGTTCAGCTGGCTTTGACGTGAGGACACTAATTCATTTGCATTCTTTGTATGTACACACTTTTCCATTTCCACTTCTCTTAAATTCCCACAGTACTTTGCATCTGAGAAAAAAAAAACAAACCACTGGCTGTTTCTGTAATTTTTTCAGAGTGAGACAAAAACCTCCTAAGAAGATATTAATTGGTTTTTATGGTCATTGATCTCATCAACCAGAAAATTTCCTTATGTTATTCTGAAACAAACAGTTTAGTTCCAGGACAATTTCTACCATTGCTGCCAAGATATTTAATGCTCCTCCTGATCCAGATATTTGCTTCTCAGTCAACTTGAATGGCTCAGCTTTACTAGCAAATAGCACGGTCCTATTTTGTTACACATTTTCAGACACTTGAGAAAGTTCAGAAAGGTCAGTGATTTTTTAACAGAGGTAAAAGAGCCTGATACAACTAATGCAAATACATCTGCTGAACAACTGATAGATAGGAGGACACCTATAAATCATGCATAAGATGTCAACATCTGTTGCTGCTTCAGATAGCTCTCACTAACTGAATCTTGTACTTTATTGACCACAACATTAATTTCTCCTGCAAATCTATCCGGATGATAGCACTGTGATGATCAACAGCTCTCTTATGACCTTTTTTGCTTAGATACATGATTTATATTAACAGTACTGACCAAATGGTAGCTGTGCTGTGAAGTTTTTGTGTATTCAGAACTGAAACCACATATTCTTTCTCAGCTAGAGGAATCTTGGTTTCTTGCAGATCTGTCTGGCTTAATTTCAGTTATTTCTCCTTGAATTGCAGATCTGTTTTCATTGCTTTTATTAATGGTGAATGGTTTAGTGTTTGTTCTCACCACTTTTTCCATGGTGCTCATTATCTCAATATACTCTGTAACTTGTTCTTCCCAAATTGTCAGCTTTCCTTTAAGGGCTACATGAATTTTCAATGAAAATGTAGATTCCATTTCACTCTTGTGCAGCAGTGAGGTCTCCTTTTAGGTGCTTAATCTCTTCAGCATCTTCCCCAATAACAGCTCCTTTTGGCAGCTGCTGGTTAAATTAAGGTTTCATCACTTTCTTTGCTCTGTGAGCATACTCCACTGTACTCTGTTTTCCCTTGGGATTTATAGATGTGGGAGAAACTCTGGCTATTACTGATGTCCTTTTTGTTCTCTTAGAGTCTTGAAGGATCCTCTTAGGATGTCTTCTGTGTCTTCTTCCACAAGAGCAACAATAACTCTTTCATGGTTCAGGACAGATCACTTGGTATTTCCAGCTTCATAAACTATTTTATCAACTGCCGTAAACGGAAGTGTTTTTACCTCATGCAAGTTTATATTCCCAGTTCTAACAAGCTCTTGTTCATCTGCTCGAGTTACTTTCATACAAATGGTTAAGGAAAAACAGGATCAACTGGAATATGCCTTCATGTAAGTAGCTGCAATAGTTGTTTCTGCTGCACCTTCTTCCAAGGTCTGGTAGGCTTCATTTTTGTTGTTCAGGTATTTCTTTGGAGCCTTTCACATTTACATGTGTCTTGTGTATGGGATCATTGAACATCTGCAGTCTTTCTCTAGAGCTGGGAATAGGAGTAAGATAAAAAGCTCTTCATTATATTTTTCCAGAATAAAAATCATTGTCAATCTCTGTGACTTTTACTAATATTTAATATGATGTATTGCCAGACTCCTTTCAGTGGTGTCCAGCAACAGGACAAGGAGCAGTGACCATAAACCAAAACACAAGAAGTTCCACCTCAACAAGAGGAAGAACTTTACATTGAAAGTGGCAGAGCCCTGTAAGAGGCTGCCTAGGGAGGTATCCCACTCTGGAGACATTCAAAACCCACTTGGATGCAATCAAGGAAAGGTACTGTAGCCATAACAGTTTTGTGTTGCACATGAACTAACTGGTTCTAACAAAGAACTGGCCTTGCCTTTATGCCTCTGTTTTGGAACAAAAATGGGCCTCTGCCTGGTATTGCACTGCACAAAAACCAAGCTGTTTCACCCTTGACTTGGGGAAGCTTTGCTTTACTACCCAAAACACTCCATACACTGCATCTGGTGCACTTTCTGAACTAACTTTCCAGTTGTTACTGTCTGCTCTGCAGATGAGGAATTGGGGCATTTCTAGATATCTTTCACAAACACCTTGCAACAGAACAACTCTTCTGTCAGTAGGCTTAACTGAAGGCCCACATGCTGTAAAAGTGTCTTAAGGAATTGTTATCTAAAAAGGACTTGAACTCCTCTGATGTGGCATGTATGCAAAATTTAATATGGAGGTATGTTGGAGATGGAGGCAGAAATTTTTGGGATCTATTGTTTTTCTGTTAACTTCACAGATCAGAAAACAGAAACTAAACTCCTAAGAAGATCCAGTAGCAAGATGAAAACTGCTCAAAAGTAGACGTGCTCTGTGCAATTATCAAAATTGTATTTTCTCCTGTATATTAAAGCACATTCCAGTTTTGCTGATTATGAATGATTGCTAATAATTAGATTTATTTTTTAATTTTCCTGAATGTTCTTCATAACCATGGGATCAGTTAGAGGGTGCAGGAAAAAATGTTCTCACCACCTGTCAGTTTCATGAGGCGAGGCTGAAAGAACAGCATTGTTACTGAGCCTCACTGCAGAGCTGGGTCCTGTGTCCCTGCAAAGACGGCACTTGGAAAAATACACAATGGCGCAGCACTTGTATCTCAGATGGATGTTCCTCATCACTTTCAGACATAACATTTTTTAAAAGTCACATTAAACCCCGTAAGAGGATGATAGAGCAGTGATGCCTTAATATCCTGGTATGTAGCGCTCTGGTCCTGACCCTGCAGAGACCGCATCCTTTCCAGCCGTATCTCTTGTCCTAAAAGCCTCCTTCCCAAATGCCTCCCTGACAGCCCTCCTGACCCCTTCGTCCCCGTGGTTATCCCACCTCGCAGGTGCTCTTCCTACAAACTTAACGCTACTTAAAGGGCTCACTCAACCAGGCCTTTTCCCTCCAGCGCTCCCGCAGGGCCGCGGCCCCGGCGGGTGAGCAGGGCGGCGGCCCTCTCCTGCCGGGGGCACGGCGGGCTGCGCTGGCGGCCCTCTCCACCGCCCCGGGGGCGGCCGACACACCGCCTCCTCCTCCTCCTCCTCCTCCGGCAGGTGCGGCCCTCCCGGGCCGCCGCTGCGCACTGGGCGGGGCGGGGAAGCTCCTCCTGCTCGGGCACCGGAGCGGCACAGCCGGGACGGCGGCTCTGCGGCGCGGGAGCTGCTTGCCCGCAGCTCGTCCCCCCGCTGCCGTCGGAGCGGAGCGCAGCGGGGCGGAGAGGCGGCGCCGCCACCGCCGTGCGCGGCCCCGGCACCTGCCCGAGGTGAGCGAGCGGCCGGGCCCGAGGCGGCGCCTCGCCGCCCGTGTTACCTAACCGGGACCGGGGCGGGGGGCGGCCGCCGGTCGTGCCCTGCGGCCCCGGCCGCTCAGCACCGCTGCGGTAGGGAAGGGGGGCTCTGATGGGGAAGAGGAGGCGGCGAGGGCGAGTGTCCCCGTTGCCAGGGAGACGGGTCAAGCGGCAGCTCCAGCCGCCGGGGCGCCCCCGGGCACCGAGCGGCGCTCCCGCCGGCCCTCGGCCCCGCGTAGGAGGCGGCGGGGAGCGGCGGTGGGGGGAGGATGAGCCCGAGCCCGGGGTGGCTCCGGGACGCCGTGAGTCCCGCTCCCCGCGGGGTTGTGCGGGGACGTGCTCCAGGTGCTCCGTGAAACATGGCTCTGCCGCCGCGACACGGGCGCTGCAGGGCGGCTCGCTGCTTGGTGCGAGCTGCGCTCTCGTGTACCGGCACTTGGAGCTACTGTTTGACTGACAAAATCAAGCTCTTGCTCCTCTCCGGCGTTTAAATACGCGGGAGCTCTCAGCGGCAAATGATCCAGGCACCCTGATTGCTGGCTGGAACATTGTATCTGCAGCCGTCGCAATTGAAGAGGTGCTGCTCAGGTGGTTGCAGCTGATGGTGGGGAAAGATTTGGTTCCCGGCAGGAAATTTCCAGTTTGGTCGATCTGGAGCAATTGTGCCGAAGAAGCGCGGGTCCCCGCGATGCCGCAGGTTGCAGATGGCTCAGCTGATTGCTGCCGCTCTCCCGAGCCATCGGTGCGGGGTGGATTCCGCCCGCCGAGCGAGCCCGGCTTGTCTGAGCGGGCTCTGCCGGGTCGGAGTGACAGCTGATCCATAGCTGTCACACCGAACACTGGGAAGCAGCGTGCTTGGCACCAGACACCACAATAAAATGGGAAAGAAATGGAATTATGGTTTAAGTCTTAGCACGGGGAAATAAACTACAGACGTTGATCTTAGCAAATCGCGTGACTACAGTTTTTAAAGCTTGTAATGATTTTTTCCAGTTTTGTCGGGCTAGGAAAGTATCTTACAAACGTTTCAAAAGAAAGTTGGGGTTAGTCTTGTTTGAGTAAATGTTCATGGCAGCATTTGTTCAGTCGTGCAGACCCAGAGGCCACAATCCTGTTAACTGTAGCACATAGGGTAAAGGATTACTGGAGCCCTGCCAGTTCCTGTTGATTCTGGAATCTGCCTCCATAAAGCAGTTGACAGGAGCAAGACCACTGAGGCATGTTCAATTCTTCAGAGTTTTTATCTGAAAACCATATTTGTTGTTTAAATAGATCCTACAGAAATCCAGTGATGTGCTGAATAAGTAATACAGTTACCACAGATGCTTAAAAAGCCACCCATATATAGCTACTCAGTCACATCTCCTTGTATTATTCAAGTTTACAGATGATTACAGAGAAATTTTTTCTTTACTTTGAAAGTACTCCAGAAAAACTCCTTTAATCTTTTGCCTGTTTTTCAGACTGTGAGTAATTTGACAGCATCTGTAAAGCACTTTACGGTTATTATGTACAAAGTACTATGCTAGGTATGGATATTCTCAGAAACTGTTAGAGAATAATAAGTTCTTGATTGGTAGGACTGTAAAAATAATGCAGTTGTACCAATTAACATCTCTTAAGCGCAAGATTTTAAATTTTTTTTAGGTGTCTACAATGTTTATAAAAATATTGTGTTATACTGTACAAACAAAAGGCCCTGTTAATTCCTGTATAGGTGTGCATGGACAAAATGTACATTTGGGCAGCTATTGAATTGGCAGATGGGGCAAAGATTGTACTCCTAATATGTCAAGAGGGAAAAAAGTTGCCTTGGAGTTTCTTTGAAAATGGTCCAGTTAGATTGGCAGGTACACCTCTCATTCAATTCCAAACAAGAGAAAATTCTTTTAGGGAAGGAAATTTTAATATGGAAATGGAAGTGTTCTTTATTTAACACTTTGTAGCTCAGCACGAACCACACACAAGATGAGATTAACCACTGTTTTTACTGTCAGAATACAATGGAATATTTTAAAAGTAAAGATGACCATGCAGAAATTTAATTTGTGGATATATTTTTATGAAAGCGAGCTTGGAAGTGACTGTGCTTCAAACTGACTCTGAACAAATAGCGTAGAATCTTGCCTTGGACAAGAAATATGAGATTCCCATTGATCTCCTAGTGGAGTTGTGATCTTTCCTCAGTTGTGTCTTTTCTTTAAAACAGGACATGAACAACTGTGTTTAAGATTGCAACTTCTGTTGAAAAGCCTGAGTATTGCCAGTCGTGTAAGTGAATTTCACCCAGGATGTGAATTTGAACATACAAAGAAATTTGAGTAGCATCAAGGGAGGTGGTTTTGTTTTGGGTTTTTTTTCCTTTCTTTTTATTAAGGGGAGCAATAACTTTTGATTTTACAGTAAGGAGAAGTATGATTAGAAGATCAGTAGCAGATGGAAATTTATGCTGGCATGGGTCATTTCTTCAGTGGGCACTTACAAAGTAAAGTAAGTGCAATTTTAACAGAGAAAATGCTGTGTTCATTAAAAAAAAAAAAACCACACCAAAAAAAACCCCAAACTTTTTTTGTTGTCTATTTTTGATTTAGAATGTCTTTCTTTTGCCTGAAAAGTCAAAAATTGGTATAACAGCTTCTGACACTGATTGTCAGCTTCTACAAAGCAGCAAAAAGGAATGTATTTAATAAGAAATCCATGGCACTGCCATGGTGTTTTTGATTGATTCTGCTGACTGGAATATGATGTGATTAATGGTCAAGAATGACAGTAATTTAATGGCACACTAGCATGGGGAAGTGATGATTATAAATTGAGCTAGAAGTGGGAATTGGATTAAGTGAAAAATGAAATTAATTTAATCACTTGTGTGAGAACAGATGACAGTTATTGGGAAAAACTAGCAAAACAAAAATATCATGCAGTGTAATTATACTTACCTACAGCAACCACATATTTGTCTCATTTTAATTCTTTTATTGAAAAAAATAGTTATCCTTCATATTTCTCATCTATCTAAGACTTTCATATGATATTTGCCAGTGTTCTCTGCTCTTAGGACTTCAATTACTCTGATTACTCTGATTGCAGGAAGTGGAGGGAGTCTTATGTTTGAATTTTTTCTATCTCTCTTCTTTGGAGATAGAGGAACAAATTTTAGCCAAAAGGCTAAAAATGGTAAGATTTTCCTAAGAAATTACTGAATTTTTAGAAACCTAATTTTTAATTTTTTTTCACTTTAGTCCCTGCACAAAAAAACCCAAACCCACCCTCATATTACTAACTGGTAGAAGTAGTATATCCCCTCAAATTTATTGAATTATCTGATACTTATACTTAGTAGTGAAAGACAGGATCATTGACATAGTGATTTCTAATCCCTCACTTCTTTGTGTTCTGACTGTGATGGCTTTTTGACTGCTTATGAAATAAAATGAGGTCTGCTGCTCTGGCATTCTGTGTGCATACTATATTGCATGACTGTGTGCTTGTAGAAGGGATGCTTTTATTCCAAAGAGATTTTTGAAATTTTAGGATCAAATTCTGAAAACTGAAAATAAGTAAAGAGTAGAAACTCTTCACAAGGTCTTGTAATTGTTTTAATTTTTTTAAAATTTATTTTGTTACATGTGTGGATTTTACCCCTGACTGAATTTTGGGCTTTGAACAGTTAGAACCTTCAAACTGAGAAGAAACATACTTAGAAGACCATTTTTCAACAGGCATTCCTGCTAAGCCTGAAGAAATTTCAGGGACTAGAGGCCACTCTGGGAGGTCGTTTCAAGAGAAGAAAATTAAGCAATTATGTTGGAGTTTGACAGTTTAAACTGAGAGACCAGGAGAGCTTTGAAACTCCTGGTTCTGGGTGTTCCCATGTGAACCAGCCACCCTGAATCTGCCTGACCTTTATAGAAATGGAAATGTCTAATGTAAGCCAGAAGGGAGCAGCAGCAGGTTCTGGGCAGGTGCTAGTCTGTGTTCTAGATCCTAGAAAAATGTTCTGTCAAGATTTATCAGACATGTTTTAATTGCATTTTAACTATGGAAAAATTTGGTCTAAGCTAAGATTCAGCACTGAAGTCCATTGCTGGGCTTGCTGTGGACCTGCAATGTTCTTCCTTTCTGAGGCAGGAATTTTCACAGACAAAGTACCTGAATGAGGAGACCTTTTGTGCTCCTTGCTGTTAATGGCAGTGAGGTCACTTAGGGCAGATAGCTTGTGGGAACTGGGACAGTACCAAGGGGTCCTTCATGCACCTACATACACTGCTAGATCTTCGAAATACAGCTCTCCTTTGGCTTGAGACAAGAAAGATGCTGTTTCAGAAAGTGACATTCCAGTAGTGAATGCTGGGCAAATTCCAATCACACCCATGCCAGTTAGAAGCCATTGACCTTGCTATTGACAGTTGGATATTTCCCTCTGATGAGAAAGCAACGAAATATGTAAACAATTATGAGTAAAATAAATCAGAGGCTTCAGAACATCAATAATATTTGAGGATGCATGATTTTTTTTTCCTCAAAGTTAGGTGACTACTCTTGACAGTTATGTAAATTAAGGATTTCTTCTGCCAAAATTTCCGTAGCAATATGCTGTGGCAGTTTAGAAGAGCTTTAATTGTCGGGAATGAGCTCTGTAGGGGGATAAATATTGTAAATATTTTGATTTGTCAGTACGTGGAAGTTAAGGTTGTTCTGAAGAGTGTCTTTTTCTACAACCATCTGTCTTTGTTTTTCCTGACAGGAATGATACATGTAGTGGTGGTATTTTACAGTATAGGTGTTGTAATGTTGGAGCCTAATTTACTCTTGTGTTTTTCCTGAGTGTTGTGATTGTTTAGGATGGATCTTAAGATCGTGGATTTTTCCACTCAATAGTCTAAACTCTTCACTTTTTTTAACCCCTTATGCCTCCAGAATAATCTTTCATTTTAGTCTTTGGTAAGAAACCTGTTGGAAAAAATTCTTAGCATCACTAGTTTGGATTACGGGGGTGTTTTGTTTTGAAGGTGTCATATCTCAGAGTTATTGAGGTCCATTTCTGCACTGTTGTTAAGGCTGGATTTCCATCCTGTACGTTTTGTTTGTTTTCTTAAAGTGATTGCTTAAGTGAAAACAGCATTGCTTAGATTCATAACACATTTTGAAGAAGATGTGAGCAAGCTTATGGCCTTATTATGTCTGAAACATTTTCCATCAGGTTTCACTTCAGGTCAAATAAAGTAAAAGGGCTGCTGCCCTTTGTAAGCTACACTGTGCCTCTACCTGGCCTATCAAGACAAAACAGGTAAAAACCTGTGGTTGAAGAAATGTCATCAGGATATGTGGAATGTATATTTTCCAGGTTTATTTTTGAAGTTTTCTAAAATTGGTCTTAATGGTTTTTTTCCCCAACAACTACATTTTTAAGACAGTGTCTTTAATTACAGTTTTTTCCTGATCTAATACAGATTTTAAAATTATGTCTTTAAAGCAATCAGAGGAAGGTTCTCCTTTTGAGAGGATACATCTTCTGTGGTTTTTGCCTTTTCTCTGTTAGTTTTGAAAGCCCCCTTTCAGTCAGTGACCTATATTTTAGTTGCATAAAACAACAACAAAGAAGAAAGAGCTGAGGTGATGTTTTCAGAACAGAACTGAGACTTTGACTTCAGTGATCTGTGGAGATCAAAATAGAGGTCTCAAGAGCAAGGCTGAACTGACATGCTTCCTTCTTGTGGGGATAAAAGTACCTGTTTTGTGAGTTTGGTGTATTCCTTAGCTGAACTTCCTTTTTTTCCACTTTTTCTGTTTCTGGAGAAAACTCAGACAAACAAAAAAGAAGGGAGCAGAACTCCTTTCTGGCAGGGCTTTAGTGCATCAGCACTGTGGAGTGCACTGGAGAGGGTGCCATCCCCCTGCTGCGCTGGGCTTCCCAGCCTCAGTGAGGTTACATTAAAGTACACTGGGCATTTCTTACGGTCTGTGGTGACTTTTGCATATAAATGCAAAAGGGAAAGTAGGGAAAGTGTAGGGAATTGCTTGTAGGGAAAGTGTGTAGGAAATTGAATGATGGCAATGTAGGTGAAGTTTTGTCCATTTGCATTTCATGTATATGGCTCCATCCTCCAGACACACAGAATTGCAGAAACTTAGGTGTTGGTGAAATGTAAATAGAAGAGCTAGGTATGCTTTGCTTGCTTGCTTAGGGAGGATAGCTATGAATGGAGGGGAAACAGAAGCAGGAACTGAGCATTAGAGAGCAAGTCAAACTCCAAAATATTTCGATAGCCAGGGCTGGCTACCTAATAAAGGAGGAAGCTCTCCTGGACCAGTGTGACTGGGTTCTCAAGTATATATTCAGTTTGAATTGTGCCATTTCTTTTTTTTGTGTTTTTTTCTTTTTATTAGATTTGTTCAATTTCTTTAAGACCTTTTGATCAGGTCCATCATGCACAATGGCATCAGATTCCATGCTTCACATCTTTGGATGTAAATGACAGCAAAAGAGAACAAGTCATACACAAAATTAGTGGTGTTTATATTCCTTGCAGCTGTTCATATTTCCCCAGGATTCCCAATCCACCATAGTACAACTCTACCTTTAAGGCTGGAAAGCTGCTAAGACAGGCTGTTTGAATTTACTGTCTTTGCTAATTAGAACTAACTCTTGCACTATGGACTTGCATTGATTTTTAGTGGTGTTGCTGGGTAGTTGAAGAGAGTTAAGGCTCTAGTAGTAGAACCCTGTCAGTTGTAATTTGTAGCAGTTTAAGACATAAATACCTCCAGCTTTCCACCTCCCCTCTGCATGGGGAGGAGTAGGGCAAGTGCCTGCATTTTTTCTGGTTGAAGGCACTGTTGTGGGATGTCAGTTTGGGTTTGTACCACGGCACCAGTGGCAACACAAGTGTCACCTGTGCTCTAGGGCAATAATATGTGGAAGAGCATGAGGCATACAGGGGAAGGGGAGTCAAAGCATCTTCAGTGGCATAGGCTGATTCTGTGAATTACACATTATGTTTCTACATTTTGTCCTGTCACTGGCCTGTGTACTTTGAGTGTTGAAAATTGTTGTGGGAAACCCAAGGAATGAATTTTCATAGGCTGTGTCTTTAGTTCCTGATATATTTATTTTTTGGCCCTGGTAATGAGGGAAATTACTGTGTGATCACCAAGTAGCCCGTAACAAACTAGATCAAGCCCTGAACACCTAAAAGG
>VYZP01063185.1:0-27759 GCA_013400635.1 Hypocryptadius cinnamomeus
GTTAAATTTGATCTGTAAAGTAATTGTCTGTTTCATAACTGTCTAAATGCCTGGTGGTTATAAAAACTTCAGTGCTGTTGCTTTTATGTGTCCAAGCAGTATTTGTGTAGTGTAGTTCTTGCAGGGTCGCTGCTGTGTTGAGCAACTCATTGTTGCTCTTACTTTCTGTGAGTCTGTGTTTAAATCTCTTCTAAGGGACAAACNTTGTTGCTCTTACTTTCTGTGAGTCTGTGTTTAAATCTCTTCTAAGGGACAAACAGGTGCCAAATCATGGATGAGTAACAGTGGTTTGCATGGTGTTATGGCATCCTGCTAGCACTGTGGTAAGAAGTAAGCTGCCATATCAGTGAGTTCTGAGGGCCATATAATACTAGTTTTCTGTAGTTTCTGTAATGATATGTTACAACCTTTCGAGAATGAGGTAATTTACATGAAAATTGCAGTTTTCTGCTTTAAAATTAAAACAAACTTTCAGTCTTTATGAGTGTAGAGACAGACAGGAGGTGTGATCTCAATTTATCAGCCAAGACCAAGTGAAAAATATCCTCTTTTCCTCCTCTGGTACTGGCTGAGTATTTAAGCCCCTTTTTTCTGTTGTCCTTTAAAAATACCGGACCGTGTTCCAGAAGTTTGGCTGAAGTTGTAGGTATTAGGTAAGAAATTTTAGGTGAATACATATTTTCTGAAATTCTGTTCTACTTCATTGTCCCCGTTTCACAATACTTCCCCTTATTTGTTCATTCAAATTAGGCCCTTGTCAACCATTTTTTAGTGTCAGTTTCTTGTTCACTTGGGCTCTGTTCTTGCTCTTTCAGGTTGAAGCTCTGCAGCATGCCCATTATTGACATTTCTTCTTCTTTCCTTCTCAAAGTTGTAGTCCTTTGTTTTGAGTCTGACAGCCTGTCCTTTTATAGTTGAGATGATTAGTCTGAATGTCTTTGCCAAAGAGCGTTTGATTTCTCATTGAAGAGTGTAAAATAAATATATCTGTGTAGTTGAGAGAAGTAGTATTTTTTGACAACTAATATAGAAACTTGTCCTATTTGACAGACTTCTTGAATTTCTTCTCAGTTTAGGTTTAATTTGTAATAATGTTTATGGGCAGCAAAAAGTGGGAGTAAGGAACTGTGGTGAAGATATGCTAGGAAGAGACAGTAGAATATGACAAAACACAATGGGTTGTCATATTCTGGTGGATTGGTGGGTGAAATGGTGGATTCTGTGGGTGTTAATTTTGACTGTGTGAACCTTGATTTAGCTGGAGATTGTGCTTCAGGTTTATATCAGCTGTAAAAGCTGCCTTGACATTTAATGCACTGGGCTTTTTCCAGAGAGTGACTTTCACACAAATGTTTTACCATAGTTATGTTAGATTGGTGATGGTCTTGTCTTACTGTGTAAAATGCTACGCTCTACTATTTAGCATGTCTGCTGGATAGGGCTTGAGTTGGAAAATCCAGTGTTTTACACTCGAAGAAAATTAGTGTGGCCATCACGGACAGACCAGGTGGTGTTTTTTTGTACCTGTAACGGTGCTGCTCATCTTCAATAGAAGGGTCAGATCTTCTTATAGTAGGGGAACTAGCTGCTTTCTAGTGTGGATCTGCCCTGGGACAGCTGTGGGTGGCCACTGAGAAGCACTGTGGGTGAGGGAATACAAAGCTTGTTCAGCATGCAATGACATCTTACCTCTTCTACAGCCGGTACACAGTGAGTGCTGGAAGGGGGAGGTGCATGAGTTCTTCCATGTCTGTGAGTCCCAAGTGCCATGTTAATCTCTTCAGAAGCCTGAATGAAACAAAATGGACACAACAACTGAGGATTTACAGGGGTTGTTGAAAGCTTCCTTCTATCTTTATTGCCCTGACTTATTTGCCAGAGGGTTCATAGAACAGATCTGAAGCATTTTCATATGTTCTTACTATTGGTTTGGTTTAGTACTTATGTTTATTTTCCTTCCTTTTTTCCAGCTTCAACCTGCTTACTTTTTGTTGTGTTTTTTTTCTAAACATAACCTTGAAGTTAAATAAGTGCCAGAGAGATCAGTGGGAATTTACAGCAATAAACAGTATATTTTCAACAATGTTTAGTGTTGCAGTGACAAGGTAGCTTGCATATTTCTAACTGGCTGATAAGAAATTGTGAGAAGGTCTACACTAGCTAAAAACATGGCTTTGTTTTCATGCTAGGCATGGAGAAATATTTCTCTGCCCCAGTATGTGCTTTTCAGTTAGTATATCAAAGATTCTGGCACTATTCTTCCATCATTCTTTTTTCTGTAACAAGTTTTATACCAGAAGTAAAAATAATTTTATAGTCCTTTCATATTTGAAAAAAATTGCCCTAAAGTATGTACCACCTTGTGACTAATAAATATTGCCTTGACACAAATGCCATGCAGAAATGTGTCGCTACTCTCAAAGGTTAATTAACATTGCAGGTTGTTGACTATCTTCTTAGTAAACAAACACAACAATTGCCAGATACATGTTGCGTTTTTCTTTCAAGAAAATGAACCATTTTGATGCCTTAGGCAGCATGCTATTTATTAATTAAAACTTATTCTCATACAGCTATGTTTAAAACAGAAAACAGACATGAATTATACAGGAAAACAAAGTAATTTTTCATGTAAAGCAATATAAAACAAGAGTTACAGCTGCTCCTCAGCTATAAACTCAGACCATGTATTGTATTTGTTCTGAGCTCTCTACAGTATTCTGGGATAGATGTGGATTAGAAGTGAAATAGAAGACACAAACTTGATTTTTTTATTTTTGGTGGTTTGTTCTTCAGTCTACACAGAGTACACGGTATTTAACAGCTTCAGAAAAGTCTTAAAAGTCAGGCTTCTTTGTATATTGTTTTTGTCTCTAGTGGCATTGTGGCATTGTCTTATGATCCTGGGTAAGCTGCTGTCCTGTCTAAGGCTTGGTTCCTGTACTGCAGTAATAAACTGTTTAAGTAGGTGGTAGAAAGTGCTTTCTAACTTGAGGAATAGAGGGCTTGAACCATAGTGACTCTAGTATGGAGAGCTGTCACATTCCAGAGCTCGATGTCTGTTTTTGTCCTTGGTGGTCAGGTGTTCTGTCAATAGGTGGTACTGTTACCAGTTGCCTGCTTTGACCTCCTTCCACCTCTGTAACCCATAATTTAGGATAACTTAGGATCTGAGTCCTTTTCTGTTGACCATTATCAGTTTTCTTAACTGAACTATGCTTTTTTTCTTGATGAAAAACAGAAAGTTATTTAGTTTGGTATTTTTTTTAAGGTACTATTTTTATGCTCCTGAAAGAGTCAGAGTTAGTTTCTTAATTCTATTGAAGTTTGTGGAGAGAAAAAGGTTTTCTAGTTGTATCATTCTGGTATAGCTTCCTGGAAAATACAGGCTAGCACAGGGACTTAGCAGAGTTGTCCATTGGTGTGATTGACTTTAGCATGTACACAGAATCCACTCTAGATTGTTCTGTGCTTTTGGGTGGGATGGGCTATGTACTATTATTTTCACTAACCAAGATGTAATCAAGTTAGAGAAAATCAAAGCAGAATTATGATTAAAAATTCAACTGCTTTTATAAGTTATGTAACTTTTCTTTAAAGCATCTTCTGATTCGTAAGCTGTGGGCCTACTGTTATTAAAGCTATGCTGAAAATGAGGTGGACCAGACTCAGAACATCTTCACTGGGTCCCTTTATGTGGTCTACATGCTTTAATGGATTTTATTAAATGTAAACTTCCTTATTTTTATGACAAATTGGAGCTTGAATGGTGCATTGATTGCAGAGCAAGTGGCAGACTGCAGGCTGACCTGCTGAAGTTCTTCCTGCTGTCCTGTTCCTATAGCTGTGCACAAAGTCAGTCTGAGATGGTGTTTTTCCCTTAACTGTGGTCTTGACTAAACTCCCTAACCATTTTATACTGGCCTTGGTGGTTAAGATATATCATGATACATAGTTTTCCTTCTGGTATGCTTAGTTATGTGGTGGCCAGTGCTTGTTACATAGTTCTCTTATTCATCCTGCGTACAGATAAATGCAGTATAACATACTTTAGTTTGTAAGTGTAAATTATATAGCTGCAAGAAATTTTGGAAGTTCTGTCTTTGAGCTGTGTCCGTGGGAGAAGCTTTTGCCACCCTTTCCTATCTTTCATCTAGAGATTACTGTCACTGTAGGATGCAGGGCATGTATTGCTATTCACAGTACAAGGTCTTAGGCGTAGCTTTATTCTGTTAATGATTTTAGCTGAATTTAGCTATTCGATTGGTAAGAGATTAATGAAGATGTGGCACTCTTTCACTTTTCCAAGTCAGCTACAATATTTACTAGAAGAGGGGAGACCCTAGATTAAAAAGAATTTGTGTGTAAATTGTCTTGACAGATGGTAAGACTTTTTATTCACTAAGGCCAGGAAGATAATTTTGTGGAAGCCTTGTGGTTCTGTTGAGTACTTCATTTGTGCATGAGCTATACCTTAATAATGCTTGAGTATAACTTCAGATTAATGATGAAAAAAGAATTTGAACTGTATTTAAAAAAAAAAAAATTCTATTAAAAATTCTACTGCTCACATGCTTACCTGGGTTTTGTCCTTTCAGCATTAATGATTCAAAAAGCAGACTTATTTTTGTTGTTAAGATCTGCATATGGTACAACACACATGAGTAGATCTGAGGCTTAAGAAATCACCTTTTTTAGGTGGTTTACTATTTATTGTTTTTTTTATCCTGAAAGTAAAATAAATATGAAATTAAATTGAATCTGCAACTTTGCTGATAAACTTGCAGAAGAAGAGGAAGCTAGTATATTCTGGATCTGTAGTTGTGTTCTATGGATTGGGTCCATCAGATCTGAGACATAGGAATTTGCTCTATTTGAGTGGTCGTAGGCAGTTTGTGTGGCAATTTTGACAAGAGAAAAGCACATCTGTCCTGGAGTCCAGGATAATTTGAGGGAAATGCATTGTATACAAATACTTAATGTTTGTAGAGTGTGACACTGTGTTCACTGACACAGACCACTGGCAGTTCTGAGAGTTGATGTCAGTGCTTCTATACCATCTGATTGTCATCTAAATTTGTGTTTTATAGCTTGAAACAGTTGGATGGCAGCTTAATCTTCAAATGGCGGAGTCCATGCAAGCAAAGCTGAAGTCTCCTCAAGCTGTGCTAGAGCTGGGAGTGAGCGATGATGATTCAAAGGTAAGAAATGTAAGTCAGCAGAGTTGGAATGAGTTGTGGTGATGGCCTTATGTTAAAGTTCTGTTTAAGGCATCCATTGGAACTCCTAATTCTTGTTATTCTTGTCGTTATTTTTGTTTTTATATTTCATATAGGTTATAGTAAACACTTGGAATTGTGAAATACTGATATAATAGCATAAATATTCAGCAGACTGAGAGCTGTGTTGCCAACTCTTTGGGCTGTAGCAGGAGAAATAGGGAATATGGTTATTTTAGGTCTCTAAAGTTTTTTGTAGATAGTTTATTTTTACCATGCAGCATGTGATTGTAGTTCTTATGCTTTCAATACATAGTAGGTTGCAGCCTTCTACCATGTGTGTAGTTATGTAAGACATTGCTCATGAATTGCAACTTTTCTGTGCTAATGATGTATATATTTGAATGTGAGGCGACAGAAACCCAGTATTTGGGGGTTTTAAGGTAGAGTCTTAAGTTCAAGGATTTTAGTGACTTGGTGGCATGTCAGAACCCAAACTCACTAAAGAACATAATTTTTTATTCATAAAATATGTGTCTTTGGTTAGCCAGTTTGTGTCAAATGAGACACATGATTTGCTTTTAACTTTATCATGCTATTGGAAATTGGAATTTAGTTCTGTGGTGTCTGTCATAATTCAGTATAAGGAGTTTGAGGGGAGAAATCAGAACTCAGCGCGGCTTTAGCATTGCATTTAATTCAGTAATTTTACTAATGTGAGTGGAATTTCTGATTTATGGTGAAATAAAATAAGAATACACAGCTTATGTTTGTGCTTCTCACTAAGACTTGCAGCAGTTGTATTTTTTTCAGCATTTCATTGCTGCAGATACAGGAAGTGGATGAAATTTTATGCCCAAGCTACATTGGCGAGCATTGAATACAGATTCAGTTCTTAATGGCAAAACTATTAAAAAATATAGACGGAAAAATGTCACTTTCATGTAAGACAGAAAGTTCTGTTTCTTGTACAAACAGAATTCAGATAGTGGACTTCTTCTATTTCCTCTCTTACGTCTTTTTGTGGTTATGTTTAGATACCAAGATCAGAATTACTTGGAGGTAATTGAAAGCTTAGAAAAAACTTGTGGTGGGCATTTAGATGAAACAATGCAACAAGAAAACTGAGGCTCTCACAGTACTGACATTAAAATTTAAAAATCTGGGTTGGTGTAAAGATCACAACAGGATTATTTCTTAGTACATAAGATTGTCTAATATTTGCTTAGTGTGAGTGATTTTTCTGCTGTATCGTGCATCTTTGTGATCGCTTGGTGCATTAAGTATTGTATCTGAAAATTGTAGCTACTGGATACTTCTTTTCCTCCATGAAATTATGTGGTGCCTTTTGTGCAGAAATGTGGCATGAATTTAAAATGTATATTCTTAATGATTGGATTATTTTTCACTTTTTTTTTATAATTCATGAATATAATTATTTGATTTTTTTTCAGGAAAGACACAAAATGATGTTACAGAGGAGCTTTTATGGTCTGGCTCATTAGGGGGCAGTAGTGCTCTTTGTCACCCTGGTTCTTTGCTTTTTTTTGAGATAATACTCAGAATCGATTCTGAAGTCAGTCATTGTGGGAAGTGTTTGTGTTTACATTTCTAATCTGTATATGACAATAGAAGTTTCTCTTGTGTACAGATAAAAATAAAGCCTATTAATAAAAAACTCATACTGAGCAAGGCAAATGAAATGGGCTATTATTTTCACTTTTGCTAACTAAAATTAATTATACCAATACATTTGTGTTTACTACAAATCACACTACTTAAAGAACATTTAAACTGTTCTTATTCACAAGATGACATTTAAAATTAGTATTTAAATTATCTCTTCAGGAGAGGTAATCATAAAACCTGTAGCTATATGGATGTTACTTGTGTGTTGAGAAATAAAATGAAATCTGTTGTATGCTGTATAAATATTTATAGAGTACATTTTGTCAGCTTCAGATGAAATGCAGAGTCCCAGAGGAATAAATCCATTGTAATGCAAAAGTAAGGTGTTCTTTATTTCTTTCAGGTGGTTCAAGCTGCTAGTGACATTTGCATTTCCCAGGAAATAAACTGCTTGTGACTAGCAAGAGTTGTGATCAGAGCTCATGATTTTTGTTAAGCTGTTTTTACTGGGTTTTGTTACAGATTTGCTGTGTGCTTATAGTCAGACATGTAATTATGCTTGTGTTAGAGCCAGTGTGAGCAGGGGGTGGATCAGGTGAGCTGCCAGACACAGTCTTCCAGCCCAAGTTGTCCTGTGATCTAGGCTGCTTTGGTTGCTGCTGACGTTTTGTATGAGAAAGAAAGAAAAGGAGCTTCCAATTAAAAATCCAATTAACAGTGTTTTATTACAATGATTAATTTTTTCAAATGTTTAATTAATCTCAGAATCTGAGGGGAGTGAAATGTCAATGAACTAGACGCATGAAACAAACTAGTATAATAGGAAATATATTTTTGATTTGCAAGATCCCTTTGCTTCCCTTTTGACATTTTGATGAGTTTAGGTGGCATTTGAGAACTAATGTGTAACTTATCAGCTGTATAAGAGGTTTTTTTTAAATAGTAAATTTGGTTTCAGATTTTTGGGCTGTTGATTGCAACATGACAATCTGGAGATTCTGTACAGGGTATCATTATTTTTATGGCTGTAGGTTCAATTCACCAGAAGAAGGAGCACAAATTAACAATCCTGACAATCTGTGTTGCTAATTTAGATTTTTCATTTGCAAACAAAGACTGATGCCCAAAAGTGTTGTGTTTCTTTAATATTTCTTTCCTTCAGTAATGTATTTGGTAATTATCCACATAGACAGACACTCTCACATTCCTTCCCACTGTTAACAGCAGTAATTCCTTAGGCTATCTAGTCCAGACTTTTTTAAAAAACTGTGATAATTTTCTATAACCATAGGAGAAGCCACACAAATAAATGCATAAATAATATTAATGTGTGTAGAAAGATTGAAAGGCTTCAGAAATGTCACACAATTGGTGCTGAATATCTTCACAGAGGAATATGGGAAGTAGGAGTGTGTTCTTAAAGAGTTGTTGCTATTACTTATCATTAGAAAGATCCAGTAAGGCGCATTACTATATAAAGTTTCTGTTACTGTGTATTTTCACACATGATCTGTAGTTACCATTTATGCTTGAAAATCGTTAGGATAAATAAATTATTCTTGCCCAGTGTTGTCTCTCGATAGTTATCCAATTTTCTTCTGTAAATCCACTCCACAGATTTTATTAGATTCAGCTAATTGCAATTTGTCCTATGGAAAGCTTTGCTCTTTTCTTGTTTCCCTTCTCCTTATTTAATCTGTGAATTTATTCTTAACCATAAAGAACTTCTTGGGGGAGCTCTGTTTTTCAGTATAAATACTATGTAGATATTCCTTGTGAAAAATCAATATTTTGCTTCTTTTGTTCCTTCTTTATAGATGAAGAATTTCTTTTACATGAAGAATCTTCTTTTATATGAAGAATTTTTACAGGATTTTGTCTGCTAATGCAAGACAAAAAGTAACTGATAATTGGGCTGGTTTGCTGAACCTGCTAGTATAATGTTTTTGGTGAAAGACAGATAGTATTATCCTGATTTACTTTTATTTTGTTTAAATAATTTCCCCTAACATCAAGATGCTTTAACAGGGGAATGTAACACATGAGAGACTGCAACAAATTAAGAGAGACGGGCAATCACTAACCTAATTCATTTTAATCAGGACAAATGCCAGATTCAGCGCCTGGGATGGAGCAACCTTGGATGTACAGACAGACTGGTGAATGAGATGCTGGATGGCAGTTCTGTGAAAAGTGATGTGGGGGTTGGTGGCAAGTTGATTCTTAGCCAGCAGTGCCCTGGCAGCCAGGAGGGCCAAGTGTGTCCTGGGGGCATCAGGCGCAGTGTTGACAGCTGGGCAACAGAGGGGATCGTTCTGATCTGCTCTGCTCTGGGGTGGCCTCAGCTCGAGTGCTGGGGACAGTTTTGAGTGCCACTATATAAAATAGATACTGCATTATTAGAGAGTGTCCATGGGAGTGCGGCAAAGATGGTGAAGGGTCTAGAGGTGAAGTGATATGAACTGCAGCTGAAGTTGCTTGCTCTGTTCAGCCTGGAGAAGGAGAGACTGAGGAGACATCTCATAGCAGTCCAGAGCTTCCTTGTGAGGGGAGAGGAGGGGCAGATACTGATCTCTTCTCTGTGGTGACAGTGACAGAACCTGATCGAACATCATGAAGCTGTGTTGAGGGAGGTTTTGGCTGGATATGAGTAAAACGTTGTTCACCCAGGGGGTGGTTGGTTCCTGGAACAGGCTCCCCAGGGAAGTGGTCACAGCACCAGGCCTGACAGAGCTCAAGAAGCTTTTGGACGATGTTCCCAAGCACATGGTCTGACTCCTGGGGCTCTGAAGGGACAGAAGTTGGAGTTGGACTTTGATGATCCTTGTGGGTCACTTCCAGCTCAGGATATTCTATGATTCTGTGAAAATCAAACTGCAGTCTGATTACATTTGAAACTGAGGTGATACTACATATTCATCATTCTGCAGAGTAAGGAGAAATGTAGAAATCTGGAATTATTGTCTTTTACTTGTTAAAATAACAGCATGTATGTTGGGCTTTTTTTTCTCCTGTTTTTTACAGACTTTCTATGTATTTCTGGACAGTGACCAAAATTTATACCTTTTTGCTCTGTTTCCTTCAATAAGTACACACGGTTCTGCTTTCTGAGTTTGCCATTGTGATTACTTTTCCCATCTCATACAAAAAAACCCAAAGCAAAGTAAATGAGAAATCTTCTATCAGAGCTACATCGGTTACTTAATTCACACTCTAGATTCTCTGCAGCCTGTATGGCGTGCTAGCAGGACCTGCTCATTGATCAGTGTGTAAGGAGATATGGTGGTACTTCCCCTTACACCTCATTTTAGCCTTTTGTTTTTCTCTGAAAAGAATTTGTGTTTGTGGAGTGGCACAACAGTGAGGGTTGGTGGATGCTAATAATGTGATCCCACTTCTGAGATGTAGGAGGTGGCAGAATTGAGCATTTTCTCCTTTCATTTGTCATTTCAGTCCTTGCCTTTGGGGATGATGCATTTATGTGGCCTTTTTTTTTTTTTTTTTTCCAGAGTAGAGGAGTAATTTTTATCTGTAGGGCCTTCAAAAAAGTGGACACTTGAAAGTAATAATGCTGAAACAACTATGATGAGGTCCAAAAATGAAACAATTGTAAATTGCTTCCAACATTCATCACTTCCCTCTCAACCACTTTCTTTTGTGATGAGAACATCACCCTTTTCCTTCTCAGAGCACAAACAGCCTTGTATGTACACCCTGGAACTGAACTTAGTTTTCTCATCAAGTGTATTCGTAAGTCTCTAACAATTGCAAAAAGAAAGTAGGACATGCCTTGGATGAATGCAAAAGTATTTAAGGATTAGATTGAGAGAAAAGGGTTTCTTCATTCCTATTCGGAGGAGTTAATTGGAGACCTGGATAGCCTCAGACAGCACAGTCGTGGTTCAAGGTTTTTCTGTGCTTCTGAACAGGCAGTGTTGCTGCTTTTGGCAAGATGTACATCATTAAATGAGTTTTGTTCAGAGTATTAAACCCTAATAAATAATGCTGCTGTTAGGAAAGAAGAAAGTTCCGTAATAGGAGGTTTCAGAATATGAGAAAGGTCCTCATATTTGCAGGAGTGGTAGTAAGAATGACTGTATAATCTTGAGTGTGTGGAAAAACTCAGAAAAATGAGCCTGAAACTTATAATTTGATTCCAGCAGTCAAATTGCTATGGAAAGATGACACAAATTTAATTGCTTCACCATGAGTGATGGAAATTCTGCACTTACGATGAAGAGCAAATCTTGCATTAGACTGTTTGGTATTGATCTGTCATAGCTATTACCTCTGATTAAATCCATTTAAATAAAGGAAAAAATGAAGCTGTGGTCCGGAATTTTTAAAATGCTGAGAGGACTTTTTTGTTTTCTTACCAGCATAGAAATGGATGCCTGTGTAACCTGTGTTGTGTAAGTTTGGAGTAGTTTGACATTTTTCTTAGTAACCATTTTTCAGGTGTGGCTCCAGGAGTATGCATGCACCTCTGGCAATTCTACTGCAGCATGTACTTAATTATCTGACTTCATTTGTGATTTTATATTATTTAATTATCCAGCTTATAGTAAGGATCTCTTTTCAGCATACTTACATTTCTTTCATCTTGCTATATGCAAAATTTATGAATACAGACTCTATCACATAAATTTACAAACCTTGCAACTGGTTATAGCCTCTACACATGCTCTGTTCATGGCAGAACATTCTTAGGACTTTCTGCCTGTCTCTTTGTGTCTTGGAACTAAGGAAGAAGATGGTGCCAGTTGACTGTTTATAGTTGGTTGCTGCCTTGGGCAGCCTCAGCCTACAGTTAGAAATTCATCTCTTGTTTTGTGCAGGAGTAAATGTAATTGTCTGTAATGTCTAGCTGTACTGTTGTCAGTCCCAATAAACAGCAGAAAAATAGTTCAAATACTGAAATTTAAACTTGATGACCCATTTAATTGCCAGGCAGAGTTAAAATTTGGGACCTTGAGGGAGTTTGAAAAACAGAGAAATCTGGTGAGCTTTTCTGGTTTAATGCAGTTGTTTGTAACATTTTTCTTAGAAAACTTTTTTCCTGTTTGCCCCAAACTGGTTTTGTAGGCTTGGTACTTCAGTCTTTTCAGATGAAGAAGACAAATCCCTGGGATTCATGGCAAATTCTCAAGCATTTATATACTTTATTACCTGTTATTCTCAGAAACTATGCAGTGCCTTAGCAGATAAACTGTTGCTTTTATTTGTATGTAGCAATGGAAGATAACCCTATTTGTTCAGTACCTTTGCTATGCTTTTGCAGAACATCTGGACATTATTTTTCCCTCTGCTTTTACTGAGACAATAAGCTCTGTGGTGCCTTGACAAATATGTTAAAAACCATCATCTCTCCCATGTCTGTTTCTTACCAGCTCTATGGTAGAAAGATAAGGTAGTCTAAGAAATGGGTGAGGTTAGGGAGAGATAAATGTGAAAGCTGGACTTGCTCTAACAGCAAATCTAAGGTTACCAGTATTGTTCTTCTGCCTTTTCCTCTGTCACACTGATGATGACTGTTGCCTTTGATAACTGAAGGTGGAGGCAGAAGTGGACAAGGTATAACAAAAAGAAGGGCAGCAGAGCAAGTGAAGGGTCTAGAGTCTGATGAGAAGGGGCTGAGGGATCTGGAGATGTTCAGCCTGGAGAAAAGGAAGTCAAGGGGGGACCTGATGGCTCTCTACGACTGCCTGAAAAAAGTTTGTAACCAGGTGGAGGTCAGTCTCTTCTCCCAAGCAAGATAGGACAAGAAGAAATGGCCTCAGTTTGCACCAGGGGAGGCTTAGATTGCATATTAGGAAAAATACCTTCACTTAAAGGGTGGTCAGACACTACGTATGAATCTGCTTAATTTGAGTTAAGAAATTACAGATTCTGTTACTGTGTAAAATAAGTAAAGTAAAAATACTGTGCAGCTGAAAGGAGAAAAACTGATCTGTGTCAGAACATTTGCATCTTGCCAGGGTCAGGCCCCACATCTTACTTTGGGAACACTTTGGGGCTGTGCATCCTGTACCTAGTCATGTTTTCTCCTCTGTACGCAATCTGTCACATGTCTTGTGGAAAGATATGTGCTTATCTTTTCTTCCTGATAATGTCAATGCTCATATCAGAAGAGGCTGTGGAAACAGTTGAGTGGATGACAAGGAGCAGCTGCCAACCCAATTCAATACCATGCAGATCACACCTTGCTTTTGTGCCATGCACCTTTAAAAAACATTATGGTGAGAAGGACTATTTCCAGTTACTCTATTGGTTCATACCTTGCCAGCAGTTCTGTCTTGCTTAGACTATTGCAAACTAATTAGGTGTTTTATGTGACAGGCATCTCACCAGGTCTGCTCAGAGCAATATGGAAAGAGCCCACACTTCTTCATTTGCATTCAGTTTACATTTCTGTTCACCACTATAATTCTCTCGCGTGCTTTGCTTTTTCTTTGTCAGTTTTTTAAATTCATTGTTTTGTGAGTTTTGGTACAAAATGGTACTGTCAAGGAAAAGTAATCTTGTGGTAATGAATTTCAAACCAAGCATCTTTGGGAGTTAATTTAAAAGCAATTTTGTTGCCCACTTTGTCGAATTGCTGGTCTTGCATTCCTGTTACTTTTGCTAATTTTTTTGTCAGTTTGTAACTAATGTAATTGCCAAATCTGGCTTTCTGGAGAAATGGTATGTCTGTCCTTGAAAGAATAAAAAGTTAGCATCTCCTGTGTTGCTAACACCTGTCCTGTTCAAGGCAATAAATATGCAGTACGTGCTGTCAAACAGTATCAACGCTGAGCATTTGACATCAAACAGGTGTCTAACAATGCTGTGACACCCTTTCCAGTCTCTCTTCAGGTGGAAGAAGGTAGGTCATCACCTCAATCATATGCAGAGGAGGCAATTTTCACTTGTCTTGTTTCCTGTTGTTTACCAATGATGGGAGTCTGGTATCTGAAACTGTGTGGCATCTCAGTTTGTGCCACTTGTCTTTGTATGAATGTTTAGCAAATTTTAAAAGCCTCTATGACAAGTGTCCTTTTTCACTGGTTGAAATACATGAAATATGACCTCTTTCACAAGAAAACCACAACCCACAGCATGGCCTACAGCGTCTGAGAAAATCTTATTCAGTGTGATTGTATAAAATTGCTACTAATGAAATAAAACATAGTTCTAGAAGTGCATGCTCAGTGGCAAGACAGTAAGAGGAAGATTTTAAGGGAGAGAGAAAAAACATTTTTTTCCATATTGAGACAGCTCCTGTTACTAAGAGTACATTTGGAAGTCTTGGAATAGTGAATGGATAATACAAAAGGCGAAAGAGAGCCAAAGCTACTGAAAATGCTTGTCTCTCTTTTTTAGTAATGCCCAATTTGCAGCTTTCTGTAGTACCTCTGGTGCATAGAGGCAGGCAACAAACTTTTAACAAGGTTAAAAATACTAGATTATTTCTCTATCCTCTTTTGCAATGTCAACAGAAACAAGAAGTTGGGAGATACCTATGCTTGGAAATGAGTTGTATTATGAGACTGGGAATTTGACAGCAAAGCAACTTGCCAATATCTAGATTACTATGGAGTACTACTACTACTACTTCTGTCCTGTTGGTGTACAGTTTTTTGATTAGGTACTTCAGTACTAAAGGGTTGACTTGTCTGCTTCATGACATGGAGTAATGTATTAAAGTATCATAGAATCCTTAAGGCAGGAAAACACCTTCAAGATCATCAAATCCAACCAGCGACTTAGCATTTCTAACCCGTATCCCCAGTGTCACATGTTGCAATGTCATTGAACATTTTGAGGGTGGTGATTCCACCATTTCTGTAGGCAGCCCATTCTGATGCCTGATCATGTTAGTGAAGAAATTTTTCCTGATATCTTTAGGAGAGTCACAGGCTTAAGCTTTCTGGAAGATGGATGCAGTACCTTAGGGGCTGCCAACAGGCAATTTAGATGTGCCATCATACCTAGTAATCCCGGAAGTTTTGCAGGCTGGAACTGAGTATAGGATTCAGTAACTGCACATAGGAGTTCAAATTCATGTCATCTTTACTCCTCTATTCTGAATCCTAAATAAAGGAATTTCAGAATCTACACACATGAAAGCAAATACATATTTTGTTCAGGAACAAGTCCATTTTCAGGCAAACACTGCCTGAAAATACCTGAACTTACTACTAGAAAGTATGTGCCTTTTATTAGAAGATCTTAAGAATAGTCGGGAGGAGAAAGTTTATTTGAAGATGCAGTTAGAGGGAAAGAAAGCCTGTAGATTGAGGAAGGTCCTTCTGACTACAGAGAAACAATTCTTGAGCTGTTTTCTTCCTTGTTGTTATTTCTAGATCACTTTGCCTCTTCACATTCCCATTCCTTCTTTTTTGCCATTTCATCTTCATAGGAGCAGATGCATTGTTGCAGAGAGGATTGTTCTCCTATCAAAGAAATGCAACAGATTCCAAAACATTTTTGAAATTCCTCAAACATCAGAGTTGTCATTCAAGTGGGACAGAATTCCTCAGTTTCATGCTATGTCTAATAAACTCTATACAAGCTCTCAAGGGCTGCCGCATATACTAGTAGCTTTTTTTTATGGTGGTTTCTGTTTCTTTTATTATTGAACAATGGTTGATTAAGTGATATATAATTATAGTGCTTTATTAGATTGGCTTACTTTGTTGCTGAGGCCTTAGAGCCCTTGTTATGCTGTAGGGTATCTTTTGCTCCAAAAGGATGTAAAGCACAGTGTTATATAAATGCAAGATGTTTAGGCAGTTTTTACACAGTTCCAGAGTTCCTGCGTGGCAGTATATTCCTGTCTGTATTTTTGAATCCAGGTTCTTGAGTGAGCATTTTAGTTTCCTGTTTTGGAATTTGTATCCTGTTTAGTGAAAATGAAAGTCTTTTTTTCTGAGGACCAAAATGGGTTGGTAATAGTATCGATGAAATGAAGAAAAGCCAGGTTTTAGTATTGAAATTGATTTCTTTGATTTCTTTCCAAGTGCGGATGTATTTGAGACAGCATACAGGAGGAAAAGGTAAACATTTTCAGGAGAGCTACTTTGCTGTAGCAGCAAGGAGCTGCTCTGTTAGAGTGCTTTAATTTGCCAAGAGTAGTGTAGCCAGGCAGATTGAGGTAAGCTGACACAGTGATGTTTGAAAATGGTATAACACAGAGCAGAAGTGCATGAAACAGATACAGGGAGGTGGAGACGGTAAGGGCAGTGAAGAGCACAGAAATGCAAGAAAGTAGTGTTCATTGAGAGCTACCTGAAGTTGAGTTGAGCCTGAAAAGGTAAAACTGTTTTTTTGGAGTAAAACTGAAGATGATTATCATGGAGGAAGATTATGCAGTCTGAGAAGGGTTATGCAGCATGATGCAGTGTTTTTTTTTCAAGCACTGGACAGTCATTCTGAAAAGCTCTTGAAAATTCAACTCAATCATAATTTGATTTTACTTTTTTAGTGAAATTGCTTTAAAATACACATTACCATTTCAAACTGCAATTATGTGTTTTTGTGGCCTTCAGGAAGTCACAAAGCACTTGAAACCATCCTTGGCTTTGGCATTGAGGCCTTTGATGCTTGTCAAGGATGATGGTCTGAGTAAGTTGTGTTTGCTACTTTCAGAAGAGAAGAATATTTTTCTCTGAGGGACTGCATTCCAAGGGTGAGCCACAGACCGACAGCAGGTCCTTTGAGGAAGTGTGGAAATAGTAAGGCAGAAGAAGGATATGACAACAAAAAACTCCAAAAAAATCACAAAATTACCCAAGAAAGGCATCTAATATGTCTTTTCTTTATGGATAGACAGATGAAACATATTTATTAATGCAGGGCATGTGATGTGCGGTGCTGTAATTTAAGCACCGCACTGAGGCATCAGATTCTGGATACTTGCTCTAAATTCCTTCTTTCCTTCTTTGCAATAAAATAATTTGTTTTCAAAACATTCCAATCCAACTTGACAGACTCTTTGCTTTTTATGGTGATGTGGCTTTAGATGCTGGAAAAAGAAATAAAAAAGGGAATTCTGTTCTTCCCGCTGTTTTATGACACAGTTCAGTAATGTGCTTTCATCATTAGCCTTTATCCTTTTCCCTTTTTCTTCTTTCTTTTTTTTTTTTTTTTTGTAATAGAGATGGAAATAAAAATTGTAGACCAAACATGGATCAGCCTATAAAACTGCAAAAATGGCTTTGCATGTCAAAACCAAAGTACTGTTATTTTAGTATGTATCTTTATATGCAGATAAGCATGTCCCATTTGCAGACTTATGTGAAATCAATATGTGTTTAATTCCGTCAAAAAAGGTTGCAGGAGTAGGGCGAGTTTGAGTGTCAGGAAGACTGCATGTTATTACCACTGGAAACAACATCCAGTAGTGTGCTATTCTAGCAAGAGGTTTGGAACAAGTATAAAAGTAATCTGCCATTGTATTTGTACATGTATACAAATACATATTACCTCAGAGCTTGAAAAATTAAATTATTCTTTGGCTTTGTGGAGGCAAAGATTTTATGAAAAGTACCTGTTTACACGGAATCAGTTTCCTTATTTGCATCTAATTCCTAAGCTTCTGGTAGAATACTCTCTTCAGTTACAGGTTTGAGGTTTCTTGTGTGAGTGGTTTTTTTGGTGTTTTGTTTGTTTTCAGAACTTGTTTTGTGGGGACAGTTTGGGTTTGTGTTTGGTTTTTTTTGTTAAAGAGTACTACTATCCTTACTGAATGTAAAAGTGTTGAGAAGAAAGCCTTTGTGGCTAGAAAAGTGTCTTGTAGTTTGTGCCACAAAATGACTTTCAAGTTTAATTGACCTAAACTGTATAAAAATTACCATTCCATTTCTGCCAGTGGTTTCTCATGACTCCTGTTTTTTTACACAAACACTAAGTCATTATGACTTAGTGTTTCTGAGTTAAGGTCAGGTTTTGATGTCATTAAACACCACATTCTTGGGCACTGTGGGGAGTGTGTAGTGCAGGTGCTGGAGATAATCCACCTTGGAGCAGAAGAGGACTTGGTGATGCTTCCTTCCTGGTTTGAATCTTAGTACAGGGAATCAGCTGCCTTCTCTCCATTTTCTGAAGTTGGTATATAAAATAATGTAGAAGATGATGGCTAATAATCCCACAGGTGGGTGAATGCTTGACAGAAAATAAAAAAACCCAGCATTTCCAGGGAGTATAAAATAGAATATATAAAATTTACTATATATAAAATAGGACACACCGATTGTAGCAGAAAGATGGTGAGGTGACCAAAAGGATTCTCCCTGTAATTTTTTTGATTGTAATAAAATAATTTCTTAACACAAATTTTATATCTATATATGAAAGTAGTAAGGGACTGCATGTGTGCTAGTTACAGTAAGATCTGTGTTGCTCTCAATTCTCTTCCTCTGTCTGTGGCCTGCATGATGCCTGGAAACTGCTTCAAAGTGGGGCAGGAAATTCTAGACCAAGGAGGAGAAGATTACCTCTGGAACAGGCATCAAGGACAGTAGCCTATCGAGGGGGGTTCAGTTTCCTTGACTATTCTTGTTAGAATGTTGGAGATGTTTTTAATCCTTAATGCTGCTTAAGTGCTATTTTTTTGCGTGTGAAACTAGGTACCTTTGTCAGCAATTGTCAAGTATCCTTCAAGGCTAGCACAAGAGCAGTAGAACAAACTGTGATTGTAGATAGAAACCTTGGAAATTAAAACAAAGCCAAACCCCTTTCTCCTTCTGGCAATTGAGAATTGTGTTGATTCTCCCTCTAAATGCATCAAACCCCCAAGTGTGTGGTTTTTTTTTCTGTAGAGGGTGAATGAAGTTCACATTCTCATAGTTGTGCCTGTATGTTTGTAAAGCTGTGCTGCAAAATGGAGCCCTGAATTGAATTAGAAAATGAAACAAAACTGATGGCCTGAAGGTTTTTAGAAATTATGAGACCTTATGTTTCTGGTGGGATCTACAGAAAAATTGTACTGGCACTGAAAGGAATAGACTGATTTGCAGGTGGTTGTGAGTTGTTAGCATGGATTGGGGTGTGACATAGCAAAGAAAATACAGCTTTAAGCTGCGCCTTGTTTTTAGCTGTTAACACTTCTTTTTCACAAAATAGCAGTCATCTCCCATATTTTAGTAGGCATTTAAAGACTATCATTCTGCTTTACAGATGTAGATAAAGGTGAGGCTCTTAAATGTGTATGTTTGTCCCTTTAGTATTGCTACTAATGCAAAGATTAGGATGACTAAAACTTATTATTTTTGGAGGCAGGAAAGATAAATTACTTGCATGGAATATGTTAAAGTTGATGCACTGGCATTTCTTTTTTGATGAAATCAGTTAGAAGGAGATAAAACTAAATATTTTTAAAATTCCCACAAATTAAAAAACCAGGAAATTGCTTAGCACCTTTTTTTTTGTAATCATGTTTGTCCTTGTTTGTCTGAAGTGCTATTTGATTAGGTTGTTTTTCTGTTATTAGTAGTGTTGTTCATACACTCAATCTTAAAGTGACGTAATTTTTACTCCAAACAACTCACTTTAAAAGAGCTGTCTGTATAAAGTTTTAGAGATGAACATATTTTGTGCTGCTTTGAAATAATAGCTGTTTTAAAATAATTTTTCATTGTGTCCAAATGTAAGCCAAGGAATACAATAAGAAGAATTTGATATGTTAGTGAAGTACATAGAACTAAAAGGTACAGGTATGAAATAGCAATGATAAGAAAGAAAAGCTTATGTGGTTGTAAACAGCATGCATTATGAAAGAGAAAACAGGAGGGGAAGAAGAATGGGAATTAAGGAAATGTCAATGTTTTGTTTTCGCAGCTAATAATTGGTGTGTATCTAAGAGAGCTAAGGAAATAATGGATGAGAAGAATATTGCTCATTATATGTCCAGTGATAAAAAAAATAAAAAGAAATTACAAATGCCCAAGAAAAGCCAAAAAAGGGTTGCATTGATCAGGGCAACTGCAACTGAAATGAAGAGATTCTTGTCTACAATTATGGTGATCATTATCAAAAGGATTTCAATGTATTCCTTTAGTATTTTAAGTAACATTTTCAAGGAGGGGAAAAAACTGAGAACATCACTGGAAATGGCTAAAACATGGTTTGGAAGAAATGGTTTCAAACTTTGAAAAGTTTAAAATTTGAAATTTTCACACTGTGTAAGTGCCGTCCTCAACTAAGAGATGAGAAGGAGACATTTGTGGGGTATGTGTTGAAAATTCTCTGTAAAGCAAAATACTTGGACTTGCAGAGCTATCCCTGCTTTGAGCACGGAATCTGGGGATGGTTGATCCAGATGGCTTCCTGAGGCCTGTTTTCAAGGTAAATTTTTCTGCAGTTATGCAGAGATTTAATTTATGAAAATGTAAATAGGATCTTCTAAAGAACCCTGGAAAAGAGGCTGAAGAAATTAATGCTAATTTTGTATTTAATTTGCTCTGTTTTGCTTAAACAAGAATAGTGAGATAGAGTGCATGGTTCCAAAGATAAACCTTTTATGGAAGGTGCCTAATTTGTTTTGACTCTTTCTAAAAACCATGCTGTACTAGTCAGTTGGTCACATTTACCATTTTGAGTTTCATGTTAAGGCATCCAACTGAATTTTCATTAGAAATGCTGCTTAATGGGAGATGTAAAAAGAAAAACCAAACAACCTATAGCATTGCAGATGAGTTCTTCAATGAAATTGATTCTCATTAAAAATCACTCAGTCTCTGTTAGATAATGGAAAATAACAAGTAGCTCATAACCTGGCAGACTTGGGACCTATGTCAAACATTATTCAGTAGTATGATAGTTAGCATAGCCTGGCATTATAGTAATTATGTGAAACATGCACAATAAGGAGCGGTTTGACAAGAATGAGCACCAAAATGAGGTAAAAGCTATTTACAGGATAAAGGACCAAAGGCAATACTTGTTCTGTGCCTGGAGTGCAAATTCTGTGGTATCCCATATTTGATGTTATGTGAAAATAGCATTTGGGTATATATTTATGGTTGCAGTTACTCTGGGCACGGCTTGTAATTTAAAAAACAAACAGCTTGAGAGCTGGATTCTGATCTCTTGTGACTCTTTACGATTATGGACTTAGTTTATTTTTACTAGAGTAATACTAAGGATTTAAGTTTGTTTAGTACCAATAAGCAGAGTAGCATTTCAAGGAAACTTCTTTCTGTTTCTTCTATGAGCCTGTAATCTGATTCTGCATTTTACAGATACAGAGTGAGTGAGGCATGAAGGTTAAATATTAAAATTAATTAATTTTTTATCCCTGAAAATCTTCAACATTTGAAATCTTGACCTTAATTTTGCTGCATATTCCTTTCTAAACTCTGCAGTGTTCTGTGTGGAGAAAATACGTTGTTGTAATTGGTAACTTACATGATTAATTTCCCTTGGAAGGTCTGAAATTAGTGGTAGATTTGTTTTAACTTGTTGCTTTGTGTGTAAATAAGATAAGCATTTGTAAATCCCTTGCAGCCACGATCCATTATTGTTGTACTTAAAAGTAGCAGATTTTTGCCACAATTGGAAAATGTTCCTTCAGACTGCTGCTGAAGGCAGTTATTGATTTTAGTCCAGCAATTTCATATTTCTTCATATCAGTGTTCTAACCTGTTTACTGTTATGCCTTGAATTCTCTCTGCTGCTTTCTTTAGATGCTAATTTTAATACTATGCTAATGCTGTCTAGAAAAATTGTGGAAATGCTGTGGAAGTTTTGGATTCTGCGTAGCTTCGCCTCTCTTTTTCACAAGTAATGAACAGCAGCATTCCTTATTTTAATCCACTGACTGCTAAAGTTGCATCTTGACTGTACTTCAGTGTGACAAGCTGCGCACCCAGTTAACACCTGCGCCCAAGCTGGCGTGTGCCATGGGGCGGGCACATGCCTGTGCTGCACCACCGCCTCAGGGCTGCTCGGCAAACATGTCTGGCTGCTGAAGCCATTGGTAGGATATACAGTCCCAGAGCGTCCCGTGGCACCTGGCACTGCACCTGTGCATCCGCAGTGCCTCCACAAGCAACTCAAGTGTCGGGAGAATGCTAAAGGGGTTTCCCTTAGAGGTGCAGCCAAAATACATCACTACTTTCAGTCCACTGCAAACACCACCAGCTAAGGGGTGGTGAGTGAGGGCAGAGAAGCTGAGCAGCTTGCTGGGGAATGTGGAATAGTGCATGGCTGCATTTCTGTGGCATTGATGGGTAGTGTATGTAGGTTCACTTTTTAAACCTACTGAAGGTGTTTGTAAAACAAAAAATGTACAAGCCAGTTGTTGGACTGAATTCACATTTAGTTTTCAGAAAGTGTAAGGAGCAGAAAGATGGTAGTAAAATATTACATTGCTATAGTTAATAAATAAAAAAAGTTTTCAGGAAGAGTATTATAAAATAAAAAATAATTATTATTATTAGGCTAAGCTTGGAAGCAGGATTTTGCTTGGTTTTTTCGTTAATTGTGGTAATCTGCCAGTAGAAGGTGCTCATCCTAACATGCAGTGCTTGCTGGTGGTAAAGGTGTGTTGTACTTGTTACAGTACATAGTGGTAATAGTAATGGCATTGCCTTCCTCCTTATTTCTTTATTTAAAGTTAAAAAAAAAAATCGCACACTGAAATATGTGCCCTATATCCCTTTGGGTCTTGTTTATTTTATTTATTAAATTCTAAAATTGGACTTTTGAAAAGTTTTGGAAATGCAAAATGAATCCTTTCTTTCTTTATCATATGAAATAACCTTTGCAGTGAAGGAGGAGTTGAGTTTTTTTTTTTTTTCTCTCTTAATGCTCTTGTGAATTAGTAATGGAGTCACTTTTTTCTGAGAATGTATTTTTGTATAAAGTCATAGATTCTAACGTTAAATTTTCTATATTATTCCTATTTGTAAATGGTTAAAAATAAAAAAAAAAAAAATCCCAAACCAGAACAACCAACCTGAATTCTGTAATCTGAAACAGACTAATGCACAGAGATAAAATATTAGCAAAGGTCATGCTACATTTTGGTGGTAAGGTCAGGAATAGAGCTCAAGCACTTCCTCCTGGGAAGCAGGGTGTCTTAATTCTGCTTCTTGTGAACAGAAGGGAACAAGGATATTTGTCATGTGTTTTGTGACAGTTGATGACTCTGAACTATTCTTACACTGTCAGATTCTCAGAAGTAATGAGTTTGTCTGAGGCATGGCCACTTAATATAAGAAATTCAGACATGCTTTTATTGTCTTTAATCTTGTGCTGTAACCGTTTTATAGGTCTGGACTGTATTATTGCAGCTAACTCCTTTGTTTTACTTTTAGCAGTGCAAATACGACATGCAGAGCAACATGGTGCCGGGAGTAAAGGAATAGGTTTGGACATCATGATGTTTATGGCACAGTTAAAACAGTTTTGATTTGCATCTCACTGGGGCTATATGTTGTAAGTAAGGTTTTGTAGAAGTGGATAATCTGAAGAAATCTTAAAATCTCTGGGGTATGTTGCCTTGCTTTCTCTAAGATTTGCATTTACAGTGGCCATTTGTGCCTACCTCAGAGCAAGAGCTTTTTTACAGCTTCTTGTGGCATGTGAGTTGTGGTAACTTCTGACAAAAGTGAAAACTAGGCATAATTTTTAGACTAGATTTAACCTATTACTTCTGTCTTTCAGGCCTTTGACGTGTAGACATATTAATTATTATTTAAATAATTTATTGCAGACACTCTTACCAGGATATGTTATGTATTATTCTAGTTATTTTTTTGACATCATAATTTGATGGATGGCTTGCTTGTTGAAAGTAAAAAGCATGTTATTTACTTTTTCTTGATTAATTTTTTTTATGAGGAAGGGATTAATTAATTCCTTATGCTTTGTCCATCCAACTGATCTATGACCCATGACCTTGGAAAAGCCATAAAAATGTCAAATGACCTCTCCTGTTGGCCCATGTCGCTTTAAAGGACAGTCCTGATAGGGTAAATGGCAGCAAGTAGAAAGAAACATGCTATGTGGAAAACAAGTACCTTTTTCTTTCTTGCTTCTATATTTAGGTTGGAATACCTAATTTGTATTTTGAAACGCCAGGTTTTTATGATCCAAATAACCTAAGGAACCTGAATTCTGCATTTGGAACATCTGTTTTAATAATTTACATTTATATTCATTTCTGGACCACATTTCAGCCTCTTTGCAGGAATCACAGAAGTCAATGCAACAGTTACTATGAGCATGGGACACAATCTAAATATGTTTATAGAGGTGGTTTTATAGCTATCTGTTGAGGAATACTGTATGACTTTGTCCTGAAAGATACTTTTAAATTGGTATTTAGAAGGAATAAGCCCTTGTTTCCCAAATGTCAATATTTGTAAACAGGACATTTTGATTTAGCAGAACTATGAAGAATGTGGCAGGCACTAATATAAATTCTGGTGTGGCAGGTATTTTTGCCTAATTTTTTTTTTTTTTTTAATAATACAGTTTGGTAATCAATGAATCATAAAACATGGATGGAAGTTGGAGCAGAATTGTTGTGCACTATGGGGATACCTGAATATAATATTACTGCTGTCCAAAATCATAGGAGTAGTCCATTGAATAGAATAATTGCATGCAGCACTGACTCAAAAGAAAACAGTTGTCTCTTGTTTATCTTTTTGCTGTGGCCTCTTTTTTTCAGTAGCAATTAGAGGGTGTGTTAAGATCAAGTGAAGTGTATCACTGTAGGGCACATGTGGACACTTTCTTTCCTAATCAAATACTACGGTTTAGCAACTAAGGCTGCATAAAAGATTTTATCATTACATTGTTTCAGACTTATTGTATTTGCAGGATTCCCAGATGAAGGAATGAATAATGGATCTGACTCCATGTTCTCAGAAGGCTAATTTATTATTTTATGATCTGTATTATATTAAAGAATACTAAACGAAACTATACTAAAGAATACAGAAAGGATACTTACAGAAGGCTAAAAGATACTAATGAAAAACTCATGACTCTTTCCAGAGCCTTGACACAACTTAACTCTGATTGTCCATTAAGTCAAAACAATTCACATGAAACCAATGAAACAATCACCTGTTGGATAAACAATCTCCAACCACATTCCAAAGCAGCAAAACACAGAACCAAATGAGATAGTATTGTTTTCCTTTTTCTCTGAGGCTTCTCAGCTTCCCAGGAGAAAAATCCTGGGCAAGGGGATTTAAAAGGCAAATAGACTCAGTTCTTGTGTTGGTCTGCCTTTAGGGTTTTTTTCCTTGAAGCAGCAGATCCGACAAAATGTTCAAGAAGCGAAGGTGAAGAGTGGACAGTAAAAAAGTATTCTGTGTGCAGACCACTGTTTCCGTTTAAAACACTTCTGTGGCCTTGGGAGAAGCCTGCAGATCAGTTAGAATAAAATTTGATCTCCACAGTATGTGATAGTAAATCGTTAGTACATATATTGTGTTTCAGAAGTGTTTTTTTCTGTTGTAGGTGGGCATAGATCACAGTTAATGGTTAGAGTTTATGGTGGTGGTGGTGTTAACTGAGGTTGTGTCTTGCTGAGGACTTACTTTGCTTGTGAGTTCAGATTTCACTGGAAATTGGGCAATCATCGTGATGATGCATTTGCAGAAGAAAAATTGCCACTTCAATGGGGTTACACTGTGACAAGCTGTGGACAGCACTTGGGGAGGGCTGGGAGATAGCCTGCTATTGTTTAGTGTTTTTACATTGCATTGAGGATAGATAGATGGTTACAGCAGAGGATAAATATATAAAGAGGATAAATATATATGGCTCCTTTTGGGGTTTTTTTTGGTTTTTTTTTTTTGGCTTGTGTCCTGTAAGTAGTGTAGGCTCTGGTGCTTTGTCCTTGTAACTTTTCATTGGCTGAGGACTCGTGTTACTACTTAATTTACATGTTGATGGAACCTCCCATCAGCTGCTTTCAGAGTTAAATCAGTACCATGCAGATTACTTTGATAATACTACCTGAAAATACTCCAGAACACGCTGCTGTGGGATAGAACACACTGAATTAATCTTGTACTTGAAAATTAGAACTCTACAATTCTGATTGTTTCTGTCCTTCAGACAAAGCAAGACAAACACAAAATAGAAGTGACTCTTACAGAAAGCAATTTTGAATTGTTGTCCCAAATTTCCACTATTTCTTTTTTATTTGTGTTTGTTATTTTAACCTGCTTATCGCTTTAAATTTAGGTGATGATTTCTAAAGTAGTGTCTAGGCTGTCAGATTCAGTTATTTTGATAAAATAATTTTAGCTCTGAAAATATGACATTTCATTGTCTGAGATTCTGTTCCTTGTTCTGGCTTCATAAATTTTACCCTGGTTCTCTGGCTATTTCAGCTTATTTTTCCAACACAAACCTGAAATAATGAAAATACTGAATTATTTGAATTGAAAAAGTAGAAACTGGGCTTTGTGCAGCAAGGTGAGCCATAACTTGTTAAGTAATCAATTTCGCTAATTCTTCATTGAATTAATTGTAGAGGAAACCACTAGGAATTCTCTTCTGCTCTATTTTAGGATTTTCCCTGAATGGTTTTCTGTAAGTAGTCCACAGAAATCACTTTGTTGAGTAATGGGTTGATGTTATTAGTTGAGTAGACATAAATTCTCCTTCTGTGTTTAAACTAATGAAACTGCGAAGAGGTTGATTGTATTCCCCTGCTGCAACAAGCAACACCAGGAGATTTTTTTGGTGTGATTTTGAAGAAAATATGTAATTGCAAAAACTAATTTCTGTTACTATAATAAAGGCATTACAGATGCAAACTCCTCATTAGGATGATACTCCATAAAGCATGCAGGTCTATACAAGTGTATAATGTGTGCTGATGACCCAGTGATACCTTGGAGTACTCATGCAGTGTCCCAGAGCTCTGGTGGATAGAGTGGAAGAAGACAAAAGCAATGGAGAGCAAAAGGGAGCAAGTTTTTTTGAACGGACGGACCTACAAAGCTTCTCCCATTAAAATACTGGGCATCATTTGCCTACTGTGTGTCTTAATCCACTACAAAATACTCAGTCATGCTTCTTAAGAAAACTGAAAGATGCCAAACCAGAACCAGCCCTACCGCTGAACTTCTGGTTTATTTTTAATTTCTTGCTTTAGGAGGTTAAAAAAAATCAGCTACTTCTGCACCAGGAAAGCAACCTATAGAAACAAGTATGCAAGAGCCAATAATAAGGGTTGGCAGTGCAGTCTGTTAAGTAACATGAGAGATCAGACTGAAAATGTTTTTTAAATAGAACCTTTAATATCCCATTATCTTCTTAATTAGACTGTGAATCTGGAGTTTTAATTACCACTAGAGGTTTTAAAGAAGAAGCATGAGCTGACACCTTATTAGTGTTACTGTGGTGGTTGACAAATCTGGAAGCACCAAGGACAAGTTGTAGAACCCCATTCGTTATTAAAGACAAATTTAGTAGTTCAGAGGATATTTTGAACACACTACCAGTCAGTTTCCTTTGTTGTAAAGCTCAAGTGTATCCATTGTGCATGTTAGAAGTGTCTTGGCTTTGATTAACTCAGCCTGTAGGGAAAGAACTGAAGGTAAGAGGAACAAGTATACAAGTGGTTCCTCACAGCTGCCAAATTTTTCTTTAAGTGCTAAAGCTTGTTTTTGTATAAACTCACAGAATGATTGTAAAGCAAATCCTAAAAATGAAGGCAGTAAGGGTCTTCATGCTCAGACTTGGTCTTTCTTATGGCTTTGTTATGCTGAGCTTGAAGTACTATGTTTTTTTCCAAGGTGAAAGTGGAGGGGTTTTTTCCCGCATTTACTGGAATATTGCATTATTGAAGAACTTTTTTTTAAAAAAACCCAACCCTATGAAAGGTGATTGGACATTGAGGACTAAAGTAACATTTGCATCATAGGTCTTTTACTTCCTTTCGCTACATTTG
>VYZP01063192.1:236-16360 GCA_013400635.1 Hypocryptadius cinnamomeus
TAGTGTTTTAGAGTTAGTCTAGACCCATCTTAAGTGCTGTTTAAAACACAGCTAAACTCTCACAAGAAAGATGATTTCAGTAGAATCCTACTCTTTCAGAATTGAATGCTATTTCATTTTGTTTTAAGCTCAGTTGAGGCTGCTGTCAGGTTTTTCCTCACTTTGAATTGCAAACCTGAAACCCAGCAGCAGGTAAGGACATCTTGGTCTGTGTTCACTAAAAGCTCTGGTGACTTTGAATCCAGTGAAAGCCTTGTGGAGAGAAACCTGTGTTCTTTTGAGTTAGCTACTTCTGAGCAGTTTCTCACCTGCAGGCCACATCTGTCTAACTCATCAGCAGAAATGGGCATATCTGTGCCCAGGAACAAACTGCTTTGAGATGTTCATGGAAAATCTAGGAAATCCCTGTCACTCCCTATTACTATTTGGCAATCACTTTCCCTGGGAACCTGCTTTTGCTGGAGCAGACAAGCTGTCAGCCCTGCAAGAGGTCTTTTTGTTTATGTATCTTTTCTGTTCCTCTGTTTACTTAAAGGGACAGAATTGTCAGCTCTTGTAAGGCTGGTCTGTAAAACTGATTGCCTATCCACCTCAGACTTGCATCTTTTTAGCTTTTTGGTTTTTTTTTTTCCAAAAAGAAGAATCTTATCCAAACACGAATGAAATGGGCAGATTTATGAAAGAAAAGAAGAGCAAAGTGGAAAAGGAAGTTTATGTTTTTTGTAGAGACTTACTGCTGTGCAAATGCACTGAAGGAATCTCTTGGCTGTTTGGGCATTTGTATAACAGCTAGAGTCGCAGAGCAATTAGATTTTCTAAGTATAAGCAAGAGAATCTGTTTTGTTTATACAGAAAAGTCCCCCAGAAGAGAGGCAGAAGCGGAGACATAAGTAATAAGTGCATATGTTTGGAAAGAGTATAATGTACTTATAAATATTATAGTGGCGTCGCTACAGTTAAGGGTCTGGCAAGATTTCTGTTGTAAACCCTTCTTGTCAGAGTTTCAGGACAGAGCTGTAAAAATTCCAGGCTGTAGCTTGGCATGTGAGTGCTCAAGGCAGGAGCACAGGTTTCTCTCCTGCCACCTCAATTAATTGTTCTGAACCTGGTTGTCAATAGGGAAACATTAGGCAGAGCATTCACCTTTCTCTGTGAGAAGCAGAGAGAAAGGTTTTTATTCCTGTCTTGCCAGAAGAGCTGGGATACTGAAAATGCAATGGGTCATCAGATTGTACTGCAGGAAGAAATGCCAGTGTGTTGAGGAATGGTAGATAGAAACAAACTGTCCAAATGAGCAACACCTTTCATTTTCAGATCCAGTTGACATGTCTCTAGATGTTTGATACCTAAAGAGAAGATCATGCAAATTTTTAGAAGTTGACTTCATAAAAAGTGCTGCAAAGGGAATAAAAAACAATTAATAATTTTAGAACTAAACATTTCCTGAGTCTCTTCATCATTTACTGGCTGCATTTTGTTGATAGTTGAACTTAATGACAAAAGGAAGAACAAAGATCTGTTCTTAAGCTGCAGTCTGTAAGGCTGTGATGTTTTTGTGTATTAACTGGCAAATCTGGCACTGGTAACAAAGGCAAACTTAACTAAGAATAAAAAGGAATTCGACTGCAATAAATTTAGGCTATACAAATAACCAGTGAGAAAAATAATATTTGACATTTGTGCAGTGTATGTGCTCTTTAAATTCAACAAAAATCTCATCAAAGGAAATCCACCCTGTCCTATTCAGCCAAACACCTTAGAATTCCTGCACATAGTATCTGAGCTTGGTCTTCACCACACAGGAGCTGCAAATCTGCATCCAAAGAATCAAACTGAACATGGAAGGGGACGGTGGATACTTATGCACTAAATATATTGATCGCTGTAATTACACAGGGATTTAGGGACCTAGGTTTGGGCCTAACATTTCATGCGAATGTCACTTGATCTGGTCTGTGGGGCTTATGTATATGCTATGAACCATTAAATTATCACTGAAATTGTTACCTTTTGGTAGTGCCTAAAGAGGAATGAATTCTACTCAGGTATCAGGTTGTCAAGAGCAATGTCACAAGAGACATCGTGAACTGCTAAGGCTAAAGAAAAGATCATCAAGACAATAAATCAATAAGCTGTGCAAAATGTTTCAGTTGTGCCAAAAAAGATTGCAGACTACAAAACATGTGTTTTTACCATGATGGTTGCAAAGAACATTTAAGCTGAAAAACTAAATGCCTTTCACTAATCTTATTATAAATGGTTAGTCAGGCAAAAATCTGATTTGCTAAAGGCACAGTCCCTTTTGCTTCCTTGCCCACTGCATAAAGTCATTGCCTGTGGGCCAGCATTTGTACTGGGCAGCCCCACCCAACTGAGTGATACAGGGTACAAGGCAGTGCTGGAATGGTCCCCTAGGATTCAATCTGGCATCAAAGAAATGATACAGACTACCATATTAGACACCAGAACTTCTCCAGGTATGTAGTGTGGTAGTAAGTTCCTTTTGAAATAAGGAAGTCAAGCTAAGTTGCTATTGGCCTAAATATCCCATTAAATTGATATTGGGAGTCTTACTTAAATACTGAAAATATGGAGCCAAGACTGACTGTCCAATCTGTATTGCAAAACACTGAGGCATGTGGAAATAAAGTGCAAAGTAGGGCATAATAAAGCTGTTTATTTTAATACAGATCCTTATGGATTAGTTGCATTGTTTCTGCCTGTTCAAGTAAAGTGGCTTGAGGGAAAAGTCTGATCTTTCCTGCTTCACAGTAATTTCACTCAGTGTTTACTCTTTCTTTACAGTATAACTAGAAAGGTGAAGCCTTTAGTACTAAGGTAAAAATGTTCTATATACTGTCCTTTTAAAGTAAAGTTTTAATCACTTTCTATCATTACCTACATAGATAAATGCTTTTTAATTCTGGAAGATAGGGGAAAAAATAGAGATCTAGTGATTGGACGCTGAAGCTATGTTAATACAGACAGGAAATAAGTAACTAGTTTTTAGAGGTGAGGGTAATTATCCATTGTAATAAACTACCATGGGGGGTTCCATAGATTCTCCATCCTTTGAAATATTTAAATTAAAACTGGGCACCTTTCTAACAGTATCATCAAAGTCAGCTTGGAATTACGGGTTTGCAAGAATTTCTGGGTTAAATTCAAAGACTGGTGTGTTGCAGGAGGTCAGCCTAATGACTCGTAAATGTCTATCTTCTGGCCTTAATAATTCATTTTGCTAGAGGAAGAAGGGATATTCATGTTCTTAATTTTCTAGAAATAGCCACAAGTGGCTACAGTCCCACTGTCTGAATTTCAGAAACAGAGGATGAACATTTGAGAAAGTATCTGACTTTACTGTGAAACGCTTTCGTGTCACCCTTTACATAATGTCTTCATCCACATCACTGGAAAAATATCAGTGGCCTTCAGCAGGTCTTCCAGGAGATAACAGAGAAAGATAAATAGATGGAATGATATTTTAATTTTTTTTTAAAATTTTTTTAAAATTCTAAGTCAAATAATCTCCTTGGAGTTGCCTATCCTAGCTCTGTGCTTTACTGACAATTATAATTCCAGTGGTAACTACTCGTTCCTTTCACCTAGTTTGCTTTGGAGGGATATTGACCATATGTAAAATTTAAGTTACAAATAGCTATAGCCATATAGCTGAAACAGAAATTATACTCTCAAAAATGTATATGAAGGTGTGGAAATTTACTTTTCCGCCTGTGACTAAACTGCAGCCAGATCTTGTCTAACATTAGCCTCATGGTTCTGAAAGAGCAATTTTTTTGTGTGTGTGTGTACACATTTGTGTGTTTGTGCACATTTGTGTGTGTGCATGGATGCATACATGTGACTGATGTGTAATTTCAGTAAAATTAAGAGAGAGAAACCATGGAAAATCCAATCCAGTACTACCAAATTCCTGGACAGGTAGTCCATGCATCAATCTCTCTTCACTTCACATTCTCAGGACAGATCAATGTGCCTGAGGCCTCAGAGGAATTTTTCTCATATGCTTCCAGTGTTTTTATAAGACTGCCTTGGCAGGAAATACATATGTTCTTAATAATGATTAAAAAGAATAAATTCAACTTTCAAAATCAAAGTGAAAATGGCATAGCAGGTGTAATTGAGGCAAATGATTATGGTACTTATCTGTCTTTACAGAAAAAGGTCAAGGGAATTTACTATCTCCACAAGGATATGATATTTTAGTAGATCTTGAGTATATAGTTTGCCAAGGATTCAAGGCTGAGTATAAAGCATGCCATTCAAAGAATGAATATGAGCATTCATCTGGGTGAAGAACAACTTTTTAAAGAAATAAAAACTATAAACAGAGTTTGAAATAAATCAGGTATAAACTGCCCATGCAAAATCCAGCAAGGAAACTGAAAAGAACATTCAGCATGGGATTTCTGCACTGCAAACACAGGAAGAAAATGGATTTTATAATCAGATGGTTAGCCTAAGGTGCACCTGATGACTGCATTTTTACATGGTTAAGTAAAGAATAGAAGGAGTGCACACTTTGCATGAGTCTGTCTCTTTAGGTAGCACATGGGTTGCTCCTAGTGCAGTTTGTGGAGTTAAGAACTGTATCTCAGTTAACATCATGCATATTTCTATGATGTTATGAGAAATCTTGGCTTCTAGCGTGCTCCAAGTTAATTTTGAAGTCAGCCTCTCACCTTGCATCACCTTGTCTGTTTCAGCTGGTGGTGTGTGTTAGAACAGTTATGAGGAAAATAAGGGAGCAACAGGGAAGTTTAGGCTCAAAGCAGCACATTTGACCAGCTCTTTACTCCAAGAGGATGGAAGGAGAACATAACGTAGTTCACAGATTTCACAACTCCGATTCATGGAATATTTGTTGGAATTATTTACTTTATTTGCCTATCACCATAGCAGCTGATCCCTTCACATATAAAAAAAAAGAAACACATTGGGGCCACATTTCACGAGCTCTTGAATGTTACTTTCTGGTGTGTAATTGTTTCTCCTTCATTGACTACTAATCAAGCTGCAGTATGCCTAGCCTTGCAAATCCAGTGAACTTGGAAAATTCCTTTAATTTTTAAAGTTTGTTTGTTTGCCAGGTGGTTTTTTCCTCCAAGCTTGTCCAACTTTGAAAATTACAACTTAAGTAAAACCAAAAACATAAGTGTCATGGATCGCTGAGGGATTACCTTACCACATTAATATTCAATAATGCCAGCTGCCCTAGTTCAGCACATGAGAGCCCTGATTCAGCAGGGTCCTGAAATGGGGCCTGAAAATTTGGTGGAGAAAGGACGCTCTTTCTTTTGAAGCTGGTCGTGACTTTCAAATAGAGATTTGTTTTTCCCCATATACACAGAATGCTTACAATAGTTTCTGTTAAGTGTATGAATTTGGTAATCTTCCTCCAAAATATTACAAGTTTAAAAAGTAGAATAAAACCTTCATAATTGTCAATCCCCTCAATGGAAATGCTTCCAGAAAGTTCTAACTCTTTTTTCTCCCTCTTTTCTAGCTTCTACTGATCAAACTCTGCTTTTGTGTATGTATAAATTACTGAGACATAAAATGAATATGAGGGGAAGAGACGAGATTATAAGGGGGACCCCCACCATAAAATCACTGAATGGCCTGGGCTGGAAGGCACCTTACATTCATCCAGTTCCACCCCCCTTACCATGGCTAGGGACACCTTCCACTTGATCAGATTGCTCAGGGCCCCATCCAGCCTGGCCTTGAACACTTCCACAGCCCCTCTGGGCAACCTGTTCCAGTGTCTCACCATCCTCATAGTCAAGAACTCCTTTTTTATCGTTAATCTAAACCTACCTTATTTCAATTTGAAGCCTCTTCCCCTTCCCCCTATCACTACATTGTCCTGTAAAAAGTCCCTCTCCATCTTTCTCGTAGGCCCACCCAGTTCAGGTACTGGAAGGCTTCTGTAAGGTCTGCCAGAGCCTTCTCTTCTCCAGGCTGTACAACCTCAACTGTCTCTCACCCTGTCTTTGTAGAATAATTACTCCAGCTTTGTGACCAACTTAGTGCCCTTCTTCTGGACTCACTCCGGCAGGTCCATGACCTTATTTGGGGGCCCCAGAGCTGGATGCAGTATCCTATGAGTATAGGGAGTAGAGGGACAGAATCCCCTCCCTCTGTGCTGGACATGCTTTTTTCTGATGCAGCCCAGGAGATGGTTTGCTTTCTGGGCTGTGAGCGGACATTGATGGGTCATGTTGAGCCTCTCATGACCAACACCCCAAATCCTCCTCAGGGCTGCTCTCAGTCCGTTCTCTCCCTGGTCTGTATTTGTGCTTGGGATTGCTCGGATCCACGTGCAAGACTTACTATTATATAAAAGCTTTTTTTAGGTCAGGCAGTATTTTGCAACACATGCGTTTGCCAAACCACACTCTGGTGATAGACCCTTGGCGAGTGATGTTTTCTTAGCCAAGAGTTAAAGCATGCTGAAGGTGAAAATAAATTTTGCTGGAGCCGGCACAAGGGACTGCAACAAGCCAAGCAAACCAGTCATGCAGGCAATTTCCTATTCACTCACTGGTGAGGAAAATGGACTTCAGCTCAGAAACCCTATGCCACTTAGAGTCTAAAACTGTAGGGTAATCCTGTCAACACAGTGAAGTGCAAAAGGGATGGTCAGCTGGATGGGGGGAGGTGCTGGGGGGCTGCTGAGTTTTCCTCTCCTAAAGCCATCACTTGCTTTTCACATTGATTGCTTGTGATTTTGTTAGACCTACTTAACCAGAGGGATGGGGTCATGTGCAATTCCTTGCAGAAGGAGCAGCAGGACTTAGGGTGAGATCTGGCTTTAGGTGGAGAGTTTTCCTGTTTTCAGGAAATGAAGATTTAGCACCCTGGAACCGCAGGCAGAAGGAAGGATCTGCTTTGCCAAGAGCAGTGTGAGCTGGGACACTTGCCTATCTGGCTGTGGGAGCCAGGGAGCAGGCAGACTGTGGGGATGGAGCCGTGCCGGCAGCCGAACCCTCACCCCGTGGCTTCTTGTGCTCGGTACCTTGGTGCTCCCATGACACAAAAGTATTTCCAGATGAGTGGATCGTGTCCAAGTGTTTGCCTCTTGGCTATTAGCACTGCAAGAGCAAACAATTTTTCTCATGGCTAACTAACTTCCTTCAATTCCTTCCCCCCCTGAAATTTGCTTCTTGTTTGTCGTGCCATGACAACATCACTGTGCTATCCAGAGTGAATGTGTTAATGCAGGAAGGGACAAATCTGAGAGGCTTGACTGGCAATTTTTAAACTCCAGATGGCCATTCTCCAACTACCTGTCGGCTTGAATAGGAAATAAGTCTCCTGACAGGCTCACTTCCTTCCGTTTGCATTGTTTTCAGCAAAAATAGATTTTTAATAACTCCCATAATAACGTTCCTGCAAGGTGCGGCCTACAAACCTTAGTCTGAAACAGGACAAACATAGTGAAATGTCTGTTGACTTTTCACCTATCAGTGGCCTGTAGCCAGTGGACTGTGGCTGATTATTAATAAAAAATAGGAAATAACCTTAGATTAAATATAACTAAGAAGTGCCCAATATCTAAAATCTGGTGGCAGAACTTCAGCTGATGCAACCTAGCTGAGGATCCGCTCAGAGTATTTAGGGATGCTTGTGAAATTAATAGAATAAATTTTGTACTGATCTCCCTAATTCATAAACCCCTCTTTATATGGTGTTTCTTCTCAAACATTTCATACCTATTTGCTGTGCATTAATGTATCACAGCTGAGAATGTGTGGAACAGTAGTTGGCTTTGTTTAGTTTGCTTTTAACTGTCTGTATAATTCTTTCAGTGGCTGCTCCATTGTTCAGTCCTTATATTTTCTCCTAGTTTTCATATACTGTTGTACCCCATGCCAATATTTAGCAGCATTTCTGAAGATTCCCATACATGTGGCAATGGTACTGGAATTAAAAAACTGCTCTTCAAAGCGCTCTTCATAAGTTCTTCCAATTTTTTGTACTGTCTCCCATACTTCCATCATTTGGGCCAAGCCTTTGATTAGAGCCAATATGTGAAGCCACCTATCCTAGAGCATCTGGGAGTTGAGATTTATCTGTTCCATCCTATCCTATGCTATCCTATCCTATCCTATCCTATCCTATCCTATCCTATCCTATCCTATCCTATTCTTCAATCATTATTTTGCACTGTGACCAGCAAAGCATGGTTTAAATGACAATAATGTGACTATTTTACTAAACTTGTTGGTTGCAATAGAAAAGATTTTTAAACAATTATTTCATACAGAGACAAGCTGAGTAAAATCTGATTCAATACAGAAAAGAGAAAATTCTGCTTTCAGAACATCAGTCTCAGTATTTCTATACTTTGAATTTTGGTAGACTTGAATTGCTAATTTAAACAGAAACATTATGAAAAATGTGACTCCCCCATTCTCCACAGGATTTGTCTACACATGTGGATCAAATCCAGCTCCTTTAACACTTTTGTCCTTTATGCTTTATATATATGTGCATGTGTGTATATATATATATATGTAAAAGTTTCCAAAAGTTTCAAAAGTTCCTTGCGCTAGAGTATAGTTTTATATAAGACCAGGTCAGATCCAGTAGCAGAACATGGTAGAAATTCTTCCTTCGTGTCACAGTAGCCTTCCTATGAGTTAATTACACTTTTCCACAGCTAGTTGTTTCTAAAGTCTGTGAGGCGTTCCGTATGTTCTCATTAGGTCACACTGTAGCTGGCCATTTTATTTTGGTCTATATATAGCAAGGAAATAGTCCAAATATGCCAAGACTTGTTTTGAAAACTTTAGTCTGGTGAAAATGAAGGATATCAGATTTAGAAGTGAATTTATGAAGACAGGAACAAGAGCAAGGAGCAGCTGGGAAGAGATTCAGGGACAGAAGTATTATCTCTTAACAGCCTCTGCTTGTACACAGTGCTGATCACTTCAGAAAAAAATCCATGTGCAACTTATCCCTTGAACTAAGAAGGTTGAAAGAAAGGGGTGATGGTAGTCTGGAAGTGTTTGTTCAAGTACTGCCTGTGGAGCACATTACTGGTGATTATTTGTAGGACACCATTCATTTCATTTACAAAATCACCAGCACGTGTTCTGCAAGCACCCCCATGCAACCCACCCTGGGATTATCAATGGTGTGCTGTATTATTGTATACACACAGCTGCTGTGTAGAGGAAGACTTGTGGCATAGCTGGACAGAGGGCAGAGGGGAAAATCCCAGGACAGATACTGGCAGAGAAGTAGGCAGCAGGGGAAAGACAAGAGAAAAAGCAGCTGTGCCAAGCAGGACTGTATAAAGGGTGTAGGAAACCATACTGGCTAAGTCTGTGTCATTAGGAGAAGGAGTGAGGACACAAGAAGGTAATAGAGTAAATTTTTAATACAACTAGTGAGCTGTGAGCAAGAGGGGGAAAAAAAAGGAAAGCCCCAGGAGCACAGGAGAGGAAGTCCCATTTAGAGGCAGGCAAACAAAGTTATACAAGGCAGGAAAAGAGCGATGAGTTTGTTTAGGGGCAGGTATGGCATTACTCGATGGGAAAGCCAGGATGTGTAAGGTCAGGTCATTACTCCTCATTCTATATCCTCTTCTCTACAGTGCCTGCACACCTCTACATGTTTGTGCCCTTGTTTTAGGTAATAGAATTGGACATAAGGTATAGCGCAGATGTGTTGTCATAGGAAACAGGAAACCTACGAAGAACCATCTGTCCCTTCCACATTCCTCTTTTGCAGGACCACTCCCCTTACGCCCTTCTCTCTAACTGAAAAGTCCCTCTGAAATTTTCAGATTTATCTCTGGAGGAATAAAAGTCCAAAATCAAATCAAATCCATCAATAAATATGATAACAGTAAGAAGAATATTAGATAATTAGAGAAACTTTAGCTGGTATTTCATATCATAATTGGTAGCTCCAAAGTGCTTTTTTCTCGGTGAGGAGGACTCACTGAGCAAAAAGTGAGACTCACAGTTTGCACATGTAGTGCCAACTGTTTATAAAACTTGGTGGTGACTACTGCAATTTCCATTTCTAGTTTTGCTGAGTCTAAAGCAGGTTTTATATGGTGCAGGATGGGTTTCAATAAATGCATTGCATTTGGACTAGGTTTTATTCTTTAAAGACACCCTAGCTCCGTACAAAGAGAGCCTTCACTGCTAAGATAGCACACAGTTGCTACCACACACACCATAGCTCCAGGGCTGGGCTTTCCCGTCTATGTGGGCTCTGGAGCTCAGTGCTCTTTTCTCATATCTGCCTTATGTAGACATAAACTATGATTCTGGCTTTGCACTAACCTAATTCCAAAAATTTGCATCGAGTGGCTTCTAATGTCTTTCAAAGACACAGTTAGCCCTAAGCATTGTTGTCCCTCTTCAGAGTAGAGAGTATAAATATTCAATAGATGGCCCTGGAGCATTTGTAAAAGTGTATGAGTTCTTGTTTTGTGATCCTTTAAAAATGTATAAGTGGTTGGCGCTGCAAAATGTTATGATAATATTTTAAATTTTATTTGAATGGAAGAATTGATAGTAATTTTTTTTTTTTTAATTTGTCATGTAATACAATTTTAGTTCATCTACCAAAAAACCAAATCATTTTTTGGTTTCACGAAACCAAATTTTGTGAAAATTTTTATTGGGTTTTAATTATGAACATTTTATTTCAACCACCATCAGGCCTTCTTCTGCACTCCTGATTTGCACAAGCTTTTGGCATTTTTTCTGATGAGAGGAAAGACAGTGATTCCAATAATTCAAAACTGGTGAATTCCAGTCCAGAATCTGATCATTTCTACACTTTTAAGTCCTCACAAAAACCTGGAAGTTTGCAGAGCATATAAATTCTCATAGGGATAGTAGACTAATTTACATTTTTGTAGTACTTTCAATGTCTCAGTGGCACTTTGGTCTGGATTTCATTGAATATAGAAGCCAAGAAAAAAGATTTGTACTGAAGTTATTATATAACGTTCACAACATTAGGTATATAATATTCACAACATTAGATATAGTAAAGAAATGTAACCAGACAGCCAAACCCCTCAATTAAAAATAACTTAATGTGGCTGCCAAAACACTCCACCCTTTCGAGCTCAAATAAGTAAACCTGTTGGGGCTATAGGCACAATGGGAAAAGACTAATTGAGGAAATGAGGTAAGATTTCTTAATGTTACACTAATGACATAAAAACTCACACCGTGCCATCCCCTCCATATGAAACACTGGGTTTTCCAGTTACTTCACTCAGTTGACTTTTAGCCATATCCTATCTCTGTCCAGTCCTTCTAGGGGTAAATTGCTTGCACAAAATGTATGTGTGGCTCTGGTGCATGCACTAAGTGTCCATATGTGTTCATAGGTATACACCCATGCAGGTACAGCGGAAACAATATGATCTTTTGGGCGGGAAGGACAAGGGAGGGCAATGCATCTGTGGCTCAAGATTAGCTGAAGTGGTCAGTGCTAAGGGGGAAGCCAGAGCTGTTGATAAATGCGCACACACTCAAATTCATCCACACACTTCTTTTGTATGTCATTTTTCCCTTTGTGAGAACTCTGTGTTAAGAAGAGTAAAGAACTGGACAAATGTAACAGTAACAGAAGAGATTTCTGTGCTCTCAGTAAGGCTAAAGCACTGTAGGAAAATGAAAATCTGCTGTAGACTACCACCTTAAGTCTTGCATTCATAGCTCCTATGGACACAGAGAAAGAGAGGAAGAACATGTTCTTGTCTTTTTTGCTCTCTGTGTGGTGGTTCTCCCTGATTTTTACCTACTAATTCCTGAAGTCTACAACATAGGTAAAATCGCAGTGTCTCTATCTTTCGAGTTTAGTGAAGGTGGTTTAGATGCTTGTCTTTGCATTGTGATTAATACTTTTGGTGTCATCTTTGTCTTTTGTTACAAAGTCTTATTTGTATTTCATTTCCTAGACAACAAAAAGTACCATATAATTAAGGTCATTTGATGTTAATCAAGAATTCAAAAAAGGTGAGTGATGAGGAATATGTGATTAATGTACAAATGAAAACGCAGTCCTATTCTTTCCCTCTCTTATCAGTTTTTAATCCCTCTGACGTACTTAACTGGCTCCACTTGAAGTCACTGGTAGTTTTATGTGGCCTGTGAATTTTTCAAGGAGCAGCTTCAAATTCCCTTGAGTTAGAGAGAGAGGAAAGACCAGAACTGCATTGCAATAAAAGTGCTTTCATGAGAATATTAACCATAAAGACTGTATAATACCTCATGTTCTCAAGAGTGGTATTTTACACAGGTGTAAGATCTCAGAGCCTTTAGACAGGGAACAGATTTTCTTAAGAGGACAGCAGCAGATAAACCCAAGGCAGGATACGACTAATTATGATTGTACAAAGCATAAACAGCTGAAGTGCTTAGACTTTGTGGAAGTTAGCAAATGAGTTGGAGAGAGAACTAGCAAAAAAAGATGATAGCATCTGTCAGTTGATGCAGTACAATATCATCACTTCAACCTCTCTCCAAAGAATGAGTGGGAAAAAATGACCTCATAAGGTCTATATTGTCCTTCTGAGAGATTTTTAGGCATCTTGGGTAGCGTGCCAAGTACACTGGCAGTGGGGGAGTGTTATTTGTTTCCAAAGCACCAAAGGGAAATGGAGAAAAGGGATGAAATGGCCCAAACAAGCAGACAAAACTGCAATTTTGTGGCAGGTTGCTCTAGGTCTCATTGACCTTGGCAGTAAAGCAGGGGTCATTTTTTATATGATTGAACTGTCCTTGAATAATTTCTCCAGCATCTATAAACAAGCTTTTCTTCCACATCAAACGTACTTGTCATGTTCTCCTTTCCAAAAACGACAAATAAACAGGATTTTTTATTTTTTCAATATGCTGGGAACATCCAGCTTTTATCTATCATTCCTTTACTTAGACCTCCTTAAAAAAATTATCTAGGGACTAGCACATTTAGTCTGCTTCTATTTTCTCACTTGTGGAAAAAGACTGTTGTGGAGCAACAGATTGTGTTTGAACACTTTGTAAAAGAAGTTTAGCTTAATAAGTGAGAGAGTATGACATTCGAAACTAGAGCGAAGTAGGAACACTGCACTTTTTGTACAAATACTGGATTGGGCTTTTGGAGAGTGTATAAAGAACATTTAGAAGATAGTCACCCCTTCCCACGCCAACTCCTAGCTTTGTCAGACTAGAGACCTACCTTTTAGGTATTCTGACTTGCCTTCTGTAAGCCTTTTGCTCCTTTGAGGACACAGGAAGCTAATTTTCTAAATTAAACACCTACATTTGTAGCTGAAAATGGCAATACCCACTGATTTTCAAAGCAGCCTAATTTGCTTTATTCCTTTGGAAATTTCCCTTTGAATAGACCTGTGCATTCAGTAATGTGCAGAATGGGACAATGTGCGATCCCTCCAGCTCCACCTGATGTGTTGCCTAATTTTGGGGATTTTTTATATAGTGGCTACTGGCTGTTACATTCTAAGCTGTATGCAGGGCTAAAAGACCACCTCTGTGATAATTTTCATCTCCAGATATAAAGGACTGAGCAACTACACAAGGATTGATGCGTGGGCTGAGAGGCAACACCACACCAAATAAAAAGTTGTTGAGGTTCCCATACTTCATGGCATCAATAAATTTGTTGTCTCATCCTTCAAAGGAAGTGCCCTTACCACAGACCTTTGTGCCTACTGGTAAAAATTGGGAGTGGGAGGGGCACTCAACAGCAGGGGAGCAAAATCTTAGGGAGAAGCTGGTTGGATGCACCAAAAGGTGTTGAGGGTGCAGACAGGATAGCAAGATTGCTGCCTGTCCTCAGTGAAAAATCCTGCTGACTGAGGAAGGCTCCCAATAGCTGAGCAAAGATTAACAGTAAATTCAGCTTTAAAAGAGCAAGAGGACGATCTGCGGAACTACCAGTTAGTTCTGCTTCAGTTCTGGATAAACCATGGAGTACAGCCTCCCAGACTCCATTTCCAGACACATGAGAAACAAGAAAATAAAGAGAAGCAGCAGACGTGGAAATGGTAAGGATATTACGCTTCACCAACCTGATTGTATTCTATGATGACATGACTGTGGATGAAAGAAAAGGGAACAGAATGTATGTGAAAAGGCTTTTGACACCACCTCCACAGCATTTTAAATAGTAGTTTTGGTCAATATGGAATGGAAGAATTATTAGAAGAGCTGAAAATTAGCAGGACTGGCAGGTTCCAAGAATGGTAATTGATATCCTGAGGACAGCCTGGTGGCCAGCAGCTATCACAGTACCCAAAGGGCCGATACTAGGACTACTAATTTAGTATCTCCATCAGTGACCTGCATGATTTGACTAAATGCACCCTCTGGAGATCCATGGAGGGTGGTGCATCAGGAGAAGTCATTGATACACTGTGTAGCAGAGCTGCAAGGGCCAAAAGAAACTTTAGATCTAGGCAACATGAGCTGTAAAGTTGTGCATCTGGAGTGTGGTAACCCTCTGCATCAGTGCAGATGGGAACTGAGTGTCTGGGAAGCAGCCAAACTGACTTCAAGCCAGCAGAGTGCTTGCAGTAGGGGAAACCACATGCCACTAGGATGAGCTTGGACAACAGATTGGTGAAACTATCACTGTTTGGCATTGGTGAGGCTTCACCTGAAATACTGTGCCAGATTTTGTCTCTTCAGTTAGAGAGAGATACCGAGACACTGAGTAAGGTGCAGTGGCAGGCCACAAACATACATAGGGTTGTGGAGCACATGGCCTGATAAGGAAGACATGGCCTTGTTTCATTTGATAGAGAAGAAAATGAGCTTATCAAATGTGGCTTACAATTACTGAAAAGAAAATGATTGAGATATCAAAAGACCCAAACTCTTTTCAGACAGCTACTTACTAGTTACTAGACAACTAGACTAGCTGCAGAAGCAAACAGTCTTTCTAAGGGAGATAATTGCAAGTTGTAACCAGGGAAGTTTAGACCAAAAACTTTGTAAAGTTTATTCATCAGCAGGTAGTGTGGGTCTGGAGTATCATATCTGAAGTGGTAGTAAGATTGCCACCCGTAGCAGTTTTCAAGACTCAGCTAGCAAAATGCCAGCTGACCTGGCTGGTGTAGACAACATCCAGAGGTTTTCCCTCCAACCAACCTTTCTAAGATGTTATGACAACACTTCCCTCCAGCATGCAAGGGAAGGAATGGTGGCTGGCATTTAGTAGTTCCCTTTTGCTATTTTATACAGTCAGAGTTGCTCAAGAATATTTAAAACCTTCTCTGATTAAGGGAAAGGCAGGTTTTGTTACAGATGTGCAGGTAGCATAGTGGCAGACAAAACATCACAGACACTTCTGATGCAGAATTTAAAATAAAGCTGGATGGTGTTGTAGAATGACCTTTCTTTTCCTGGGAGCCACAGAATTGTTTTTGGGGTGGGGGGGTGGGGGGGTGGGCTTTTTATCATTATGCAAGAAAACAGGTCTATGAAGAGGACTTGGTATAGTGGGTAGATGTCTCACAGAGATAACCTTGGCTACTGTGTTTTCTACCTTATACACTGTAAAATATTTGCATTTTCACCTGTTCATGAAAACAGATTACATATTTTTGTGTTTGCTTATGCTTCAAACTGGTCTTGCATTTTCCTACTAATATCTGGATCATGCTCAGAATCCTTCAAGATTTATTTTCTTCTTCATCTCTTGTGCATCCTATTGAACAATTACACCTTCTCCCACCTCTACAAAACCTCCCAGTCCTGGACCCAGTGTTTGAGCATGTCCCTCTTCTCTATGTTTTTTTCAAATCACTGTTGGCAAGGCAGAAAGATGGTTCAGATGTTTTCCTGGCAGCTCCAGAAATACATAGGTATAGTGCCCTAAAAGAGACCAGTCCATATTTGTTTTTACAAGAAGAAATCCTGTTTGTGATCTTCTTTGTTATATAAGACAGATTTTGGCAAAAGACATTAAACTGTGGAATGATCTGACACTATAATTTTAATATCTTTAAGAAAATATGATGTAAAAACAGTTAAGGATTTCTGTCATCCTGGGGGCCTAAATCACAGCAAGTCCTCTCCTCTCCTCTCCTCTCCTCTCCTCTCCTCTCCTCT
>VYZP01063192.1:16401-33610 GCA_013400635.1 Hypocryptadius cinnamomeus
GGGGGCCTCAATCACAGCAAGTCCTCTCCTCTCCTCTCCTCTCCTCTCCGCCTCCTGAAATTCTTAGCAGGAGAATATTGCTCTGTACTCCTCAATATTTAGCTGCTTTATTTTTTTTTTCTTTTTAAATACCAAAAGGGATTAAAGCATAAACTGGATTAACTACTCTGCAAATGCCATTTTGTTAAGTGAAACTGTATTTATGGGGATGGGATGACTCCGTGGATTGATGATGGGATACCATTCTAGGTCACTTGTTCAAAGTGATGTTAGTTTAGTTGTGACTGAAAATACATTGCTTGCCATCTGGGAGCTTTCTAGCAATGAAGGCAATAATGAAGTAGTTGCATTCAGTTCCTGAGGGGATCTCCACATCCTAATATATGCACCAAAATGGACAGTAACTGAGCTTCCCTTTCACAGGCCTTTCCGGGATCAGGAAAGATAAAATTCTGGGAAGAGGTAGAGTGATATCTGACACAAGAGACAATAAAAGGAACCTCTACAAATAATACTTGAGATTCTTTGGCAATGCAATGTCTGGAAACTTGTTCTGTGGAGTTCATTATCCAGACTTATTGGTCAAATATTTCCTACAAATGCTGAGATGCTTCTCAAAAAAGCTAAGAAGAGAGAATGAAATGACTTTTGAATTGAACAGAGAACAAGCTTTTAAAGTCACCTGATTTTTCAGAAAAACATTTGAAAAGCAAGGCTTTTAGGCTGAGTAATTTCCAGACTAAGGTAGTGGACAAGCCCTTACTTGAATGCTGTAAAAGACAGATGAACTCCTCCCATCACTGTTATCTAATTACAAGGATGAGTAAATAGGTATGGGCAACATTTTCAAACCTGGGTTCTGAGTTTGACACAATATCCAAAGGAAGATATGGAAAAGGTGGGGTGCTTTTCATGAAGACTGTCATTAAGAGTAGTGAAAGCTCAAGGTCTCAGACCTAATTCTCAGAGAACAATTGAGATCAAGAACAAAAGTTAAATTTTCTATTAGAGTAGGCTAAAATCCCCCCAATTCTTTTCAGCATTTCACAACATGTAGAGCCAAGCCTTCCCCCTCTCTCTCCCAATTATTGTCAAAGCAAGAGAAAATAGAGTTATTACACACTTAACTGAGAACATTCAATATATTTGTTGGAATTCCTGGTTGGATACATGGATTGAAGCACTACTGGTAGCAAAGAAAAAGTCAGCAGTTGAACGAGTGACATTAGGAACATCGTCACCAAGAGATCCCAGGAAAAGGAGAGGGCTGATTGGTCCTTTACAGCTTCCCAAGGTGTGAGCCAGAACCCAGAGTCACCCTCAATGCAAGTGGGTGGAAAGATTAGCAAGGGAGACTGTTGGTCCAAACTTGAGCAGTTATCCTTCTCTCGAAGAATAGGGACTGAGTATATTGTTTTGTATAGCAGGTGACAGAAACAAGGGCAAAAAGTCACAGGCCTTGCAAGGGTTCAAATTTCCTCCCTTTCTGCTCCAGTCAGCCTCAGGGGAAGAACTCTGGTGGAGTTTTGCCCAGGGCTAGTGCAGCCTTCCAGTGGGGAAGGCCATGTGGTGGCTCCCCACCGCTGGGGAAAGGGAAGTGGTGTTCCAGCATGTGGCCCAGCTCTCCTGGAGCTGCTTCGCTCCAGCTTGGTTCTGCTGCCATTACATTCAGTTAGACCAGCAGCTACAAGACTGTCCAAGCTTAACTCAGGGCATTAGAGTTGATTGAGGAATCTTGATGCCTCCCTTGCCTAGAAGCTGTTTTTCACATTTGGGCCCTCTTTCCCTGTCATCCAGCTTTGAAGAGCACAGCTTTGTTGGGATCAAAAGTGATTGGTGGTGGTGACTCTCACTCAAATGCTGCCATTCACACACTAAGCTCCTCTGCCTCAAAGGCCTGGCCAGGCAATGCTAACAATAAACAAACCATAATAACTCACAACTGCGGCTGAACCCAGCCCTTAATGACATTGTTCAATACTGCTTCAACACTGTGAAGAGCTTCACCACTTTGTTCCCATGCTCCTAGGAGCATTTCCAGATTGGCTTTAGCAGGGGTGACTCCAACAGCTTATTCTAATTGCTTTGCTCCTACAGCACAGGGGAGCCAACCTGCCGTGAAACCTGATGCTTTCTGCAAGAACAGGTTATTGCAGGGTAACAAGTGGCTTTTCTTTCCCGAGGCTCATCTGCCGGTACGGTACCACAGGGGGGCACTCACATGAACGCGTGCATCTCCCCGAGCTGCGCGCACAGCACCTGGCAGGTGTGCACAGCTGTGCGGCAGCGCTCAGACACGGCTTCCAGGGAGGCACGGGCTAGGAAAAGTGGCCAGAGCCACCTTTCCTCGCCTGTCTCTCCAGGCAGCAAGCTGTTGGTTTGTATTTTGCTTTGCCTTTTGGGTGAAAACAAAGCAAAAGCTGAAGAAAGGTGAAAATCTCGGGGGGAGGGAAAAAAAAAAAAAGGCAGTGTCTGCTAACACTGTTTTTTGTGTGTTTGCTAAAGAATTTTCACCCAAGGAGAAAGGTATTGAGAAAGTCTGAAATGAGGGTGATGAAGGCATAATTTCTGATTTACATCAATAAGAAAACAATGTGCAGAAACTCCAGTCTAATCACATGGTGCTGCACAGGAAAATGTACTGTGGACAGATATTGCAAGGCTTGACTAACTACCGTTTGAAAGGGTTTATCTGTCAGTGGCTCTCAAAGTGTTTAAGAACACTGCCAGGTCCAGAGACTGCTTTCTGGCAAATCTTTGGCTATTTCAAAGCAAAGTCTGAACTTACAAGCAAGTTGTTTCTCCTGGTTGCTGCAGATGGTTTGATCAAATGGAAGCACACACCACAGTGCATACATTAGAGCCAAAAGAGTCATAACTTTGATGCTTGCCTCAATATTTTAATTCTGCCAAGGGGCGCTTTTAGATTATTAAGTGCTGCAGATAAAGGTACAGTAAAATACAGGATATTTATTTCCTGAAGTTTTGTGCGTGTCCAAAGCTCAAAGCCAATATCACAAGGGATTGAGAGAATGTCACAGAGATGCTACCTGTGAAGATGTTGCCTGTTTGTTAGATGTGAATGCTTGAAGCATGAGACCATGAACTGTCCAACTGAAACTCTGCCAGAGATGACAATACAAAATTTCTTGATTTCTTTTTTATTTAGTCATCCCCTTACAGACACACCACTTGACTCAGTCCCTTACCTGAAATTCCACCTTTCCCCTGAGAGAACACTTTTTCTTTGGGTGCATCACATTCTGTCAGAAACTGCCTGGTGCATATTGTAACTTGGGAATGAGTAGACTCTGCCAAGATTTTGTAAACTACTTAGCTTCAGCTTCACACTGGTCCCACTGTGTAAGTAGTTCAATCTAATTTTAGTCTCTTCTGAAAATTTCACCTCTGGAGCCAGGGACCCCTAGATGGATAAATGGAAGGGTAGTGTGACAGTGATCAAAATCTGTCTGGTCCAGACAGATAAATATCAGGCTAGCTTGAAGGTTTTCACCTCCTTGCTGCTGCTGGGAGTTATATTTTTTTTCATGGCAGAGCACTGTGGGCTAATTTCATAGCTGGTGTAAATCAATGTTGCGCAATCTACTGTGGTGGAACGATGCTGATTTATGCCAGCTAGGAATCTGTCTGCTCACACTCCTACCAGCACAGCACTGACTTATAAATCTTTCTCTAAAAACCTGTGGATGAGACAGAGGAACTGTTGCTGAACTGTGGCATGTTTTAAAATTTGCCTCAAGAAAATAGAAGAGCCCCAGTTTCAAACCAGGATTAAAATCTTAGATGCTGAAGTGGGCTTTTTCCTAGAGGTGCTAGTTTTACCTCTGTGGAAACCAGAATCCCCTGTGGAAACTCAGTTTGGAATCAGGAATTCAGCTGTCCAGATGCACTTGTATTCCCTTTGAGTTTCTCACATCGTGTATTCCTTTTGAGATTTTTAATGATCCACCTTCTTCCCGATTAAAAAGATATTTTTTAAAAAATGTCCTAATCCTTAACTACTGCTCCTTCCTTCTTTACTTTCTTTCTTCTCTTTTATTTTTTTTTTCCTAAATGCAGGTAGGTATACCTGACTCCTTGGAGATCACTTTGTCTCTGTGATTGCAGGAGTCAGCCAGCAACACGACAGGACTTGCTTGTTTACATAGCTCTGAGGGTTATGACAACACATCAGAATGTACAGGTGCCGTGCAGAGATGCAGCTTGCAATTAAGATCAGCAGAGCTGACTATTTAATAAAGAATTCCTTCATTTTATAACAGCCCGATCTCATTATGATACAAGCAACAAATCAGCTCCATAAAGCTCTGTAAAAATTTGTCTGCCTTGGCATTAAATATTTGTGCTGAAGATTAACAGTTGCAAAACAATTGCATTAATTTAACAGAAAATTAAGCCCATAAATGCTTAAATGCAATTTCCTTGTAATTGCAGTGAATGTGCTGCCAAAATAATTACAAAACAATTGTTAATTTTTTATTCTTTAGTCCAGTTGGTGGCATTTCACCCCTGCAATATAGCAGGCAGAGGTAAGAAAATCAGGGGAGCACTCTCTAGATGACAGTCTGGTTTGGCCTTCAGTTGAAGTGTGGCTTCAAGGCTAAACCATTGCTAAGGTTGCTTACTCAGCACAGTAGAGGAGGCTTCTTGCAAAAACCTCTCCTCAGGTTTGAGCACTAAGTAGGGGAAATTTCAGGAGTAACCTGCTTCTTTCAGTCCTAAAAAGCTTGTCAGAGCAGCTCTTCATTGGAAAATTCAGTCCTATCAAGTTGCCTTTGAAGAATAGCCTGAGAAAGTCCATTTTTCCTTTTAAATACAGCTCAGAATATATCTGCTACTTCCTACTGGCCCAGGATCTGGGTGATCTGATGGCTGTCTATAACTTGAAATGTGTTTTCCTATTTTTTTTTTTTGGTGAGATTTCTTTCTCAGCTTATAATAGTCAACAAGTGGCTGCCATCTTTAAAAAATGGCTCTAAAATCACGGTTTCTCTTAAAAATGCTATCAGATACTCTGTTTTTAGCTACAGTCAGGTGGAATGTGTGGTCTCTGCAGGTATCAGTCCTTTGCTAGAGATTCCTGACACATGGTATGCCCTTTATCCCAGAGGAAGGCAACAGCACATTAACATGACACATCCCTCCATTTCAGAGAATTGCAAAGTACACTGATGACACATCAGATACACACTTCTCTTTTGGGCTTATTCTTTTGGAATCGGCTTTTCCTTTTCCCTTGAGTTTTTTACTTTCTACTGTTTGCCTGTGCTGCCTCTTCTACAGAATAATTAAAATTATTTTCTCTGGAGCTGTTCCTTTCATATATCAGCGAATTCATCTGTGCTGGATGAATTTCGTATTCTCTGGAAAAAGACTGAGCTTATTGACATAAAATAATCCTTGGCTCAAGTGACTGAGCGTGGACAGGCAGGCTGGGAATCTGGACAGAGATCCTGCTCTGGATCTTGGTCTTGGATCACACTGTGATTCTGAGCCCAGTATTTTCTCATGTCTCCTCTGCCAAACTATTCTTTTTTTTGCTGTAAAAATCCCCTGCTATCAGCAAAGGTTCACATCTTCCTTACTTGGAGCAGGCCTCACTGACATCTCATTTTATTTATGCTTAAAATGTAAACTCTGTAGAGAGTTCTGTACAAAGGTGATAGGAGACTTTTAAAATTATGGACACATTTGTCTCTCCTCTGCCAGCAGTGTTTTTACTGATGTCCTGTTCTCAGCCAGCTTATTTCCATAATTTTTAAATTTTTCTGTCATTTTGACTAGTATTCTTCCATGTTGTTTTTTATTATATATCTTTTTTTGGTAATTTATTATTGCTTTTTCTCATACTGCTGATCAACTTCTGTGAACATAGTCACAGACACAATTTATTAGACATTTTCTTGTTTCAAATGCTTATTCCAATAAGATTGGCCAAATTAAGTTGTGACTCCGCAAGGTTTGTGACTCTGTTTAAATTTGAAAGTGCTAGAGTTTGAAACCCCACACAGATTGAAAGCTTTATTTAAATGCCTCTGAGAGCACTGAGTCTTACATGGAGTAGATTTACATCAATGCAGTGACTCCATTGCCTTGAATATGCATGACAGTGGGCTGTACTCCTGAATTCCCATTTTACTTGCCCAGGCTCTTCCTAGCTCCAGGCTGCTCCTTGCACTACACTGAAATACAGTTCTCACCTACATCCCTTGGATTATGGCAGACAGCCTGGGTCCAGAGAGTCACCATAATTGCTTTCTAGCCATCTAGTAGCTACAAGGTTGCAGGCTGTAGAGCTTTTCTGAAAGAAAAATGGTATTTTTGATCTCTTTCTCCTATGGCCCTGTGGCTTATCTGTCCCACAGAGCGGGACTGATCAGTGAGATATTTCAAAACACACACCTGGAGTGGAAAGGAACTGGGAATGGGAAAGGAGGGTAAAATCATGGCAGGGAAGTAAATGTCAAGAAGAATTTGGGTTTAATATGGAAAGATCCAGTATGCTGTGGCTGGCCTTGTGAGGAAAGGAGTGTGCCTGGAAGGCTGGTGAGTGACAGGCTAACAGGAAACCACTGCAATAACCCTGCCTCTCCCCTGCCCACCATCTACCTGTAGGCACCAAATTCCTCTCCCTGGAGAAGTACTCAGTGATCCATTTGCTTCAGTGGCTGCCAGGGAGAGCAGGAAGCTTCTGGAACAGAAAGAGCTGGGTTACTGAAGGGCTCTCCTACATACACAGCTCCTGACTGTGCACATGAAGGAGGAAGGGAGAGAGACAGGTGTGTGTTTGCTTGCGTGGGGATCAGTCACACAAACAAACAAATAAACAAAACTACGTCTAGAAGGGATTTTTCTTCCTGGCTTAAGTGCCTCTGCCATTGGTTTTGCAAGGAATTTTGCTAGATTGTACAGCTCCTGGTGTGCGGCAGCTGCTGATGAAAACAATTCACTCGTGCACTTCTGTCCTTTGAGCCTGTGTTTTCAAAGCTTCCTCTGTTTTCCTGTCTCTTACTCATATCACCAAGGGCTGGGATTGGAAAAATGCATGCAGGTCAGTGCCTGCTTCTGAGTCTTCCAGGTACTGCCGAGCTTGAGCAATAAGGTATAGCATAAATTTGGCTTCTTCTATTTCCCCCCCACCCCTCAGCGATAGTGAGGAGTTGATCTTGTTTTTAAGCACCTTCAATTTCCTGTCCAAATTAGTAATTTTCTTTAAACTCCATCCACACCACCTCATGTTTTCAGTGGGAGTCTCTAACCATTTCAAAAGCAGGCAGCTAGGAAAACAGATATCTATGTGCTATCACAGAGTGATGGGTTTGGCTGAACAAATTGGCATCTCTTGACTATTCTGATATCAAAAGAGTTCCTTTGTCTGTTTCTGTGTTTTCTGGCAGCTTTGAGAGGTTCTTCACTTGATGATTCATCAAATCTTAAGGATTTTGCTTTGCAAAATCTTCCACTGCTTCCAGTGTGTCCTTTTGCCCTTGCTTTACGGTTATGGATCTGAGCACAGAATGCCCTTGTGGTGTGGCTGTGGTCTCTGCTGAGCACGCATTGAGAACTGGGCTCAGCTGCTGCAGGGTGGGTGAGCAGCATGTCACGTGGAGACACAGCCCCAAACTCTGGGCCCTTTCTTTGTAATGCCAGGGGGGGTGACAGTGTCCTGGGATACTCATTGTGTCCCACAATGAGCCCTTTGCTTGGCACAGGAGCTGTGCAGAACAGAGCCGCTGGCAGTTCCCAGGTCACAGCTGTGCCACAGGCAGGGTCTGGCTGTGCCTGCTCTGCCTTCCTGGGACAGGGGGCCTTTCTGACCACCAGAAGGTGAGAGGGACCCTGGAGCAAACCTTGGTGTTCTGTGAGGTGGCAATATGGATACAGGCTGAGAGCAATGGGGCACATATATCTCAAAAGCAGAAGGACTTGTACACCTAACATCAAGGGGAAACCAAGGAAACCAAACACTCAGAGTTTTCAAGTGGCAGCTGAAGTGAGGTTGACATTTTTCCTTCAACCCATGAGCAGAGTCAGACAGATGTGAGTCAGCCTCAAATATTGTCTTTTCTCTGGTTTACAGCAGACACGTACTTTAAAGTTCTGCCATATCATCCTCGTCATGAAAAGAAATCTCCTGATTCAGAGACTTCTCTAAACCACCTAAGATTTTTGTGTGTGCTCTCCCTCCCCAATTGCTTGGAGTCCTGAAAACCACAGCCTTTGCCGGCAGACAATAAGTATTCAACAAGAAAAAAAAAGACCTGAAAAAAAAAAAAAGAACGGCTGTTGAGGAGGCTTAGAACATGTCCCAACATTTTCTGCAGGTTTTTTCCTTTCTTGAGGCAATCAGAGCAATGCCTAAGTTTTGCACCTGCCATGGGCAAGTGCCTCTGTCTTTTAGTGAAATAACTTTATGCATTTTTAGTGCAAGCCCTGGCCTGCTTTGTATCCTGCTTTACCTGAATGATTATATCTTTTTTACTTCGTTAACTTTTCAATAGGCTATGAAAACAAAAGCTGTCACTCTGATATCTGCCATTTGATATTCAGCAATGCCTTCAGTACAAAAAGACCCCCTCCATCTCCCAGCCCCCGCCTCTAAGCATCACTTGGCATGATCCTGCTTGTAGCTGTTCACTATATCAATACGTAAAACCTTCCCCTGTCAATGTTTTTTTCAGCAACAACCTTAACATCAGCAAGTATAAGCTTTGCTACAGTGATATGAGTGAGTTTCATGGAGAAATCAAAGTTACTGTCCAGTGAAATATCAGTTGGCTGTGACCATCAGGGCATCTCAGGGGAGTACCTGTTTGGGCAGACAAATCTACAAGGCCCAAGACAACTTCTCTGTGTACATACACAAACGAAAATGTTATAATTTGGTATGGTTGGACTTAAGAACTCTGGGAATTCCCAGAACTATGTTTCAGATTCAAAGAGATCATAAAAATTAGTTCTGCGGTTAGCTCATGTTCTGTGGCAAGAAAAAAAGTCTTCTAAAGTCTGTTTTTCTAAGATATCTAGGTTTTATTTGACTGTATATCTAAATTATTACTTTGAAAGCCTCTACATCTATTCATGTTAGCAAAGGAATCCCTCTAGACTTCTGCAGTCCAAAGACAGGCTCTTGGCTCTTCGTAAGGGCCAGCTCTCAGAAGACAGATAGGGGGCTTAGAGTGGGTGGGCTATAACATTCTCATTTATTCAAATAACCTTCACTTGAGAGATTCCTCAGATGAGGAAAATCTGCCTGGAAAACACAGAGACCACATAATAGAGCAGTGTACAGCTCAACAGGCAGGAGGGTAGGTAAAAGTAAACAAAAGGATGTGTGTTTTGGGGGAGGAATATTTTTTTGGATGGATTCAAGCTGGAGGTGTAAGGGTACACAGAAAGCCACAAATTGCTGAGGACAGAGCAATTTGCAGATCAAATGAATCTAATGTTGCTTTGGGATGTAATGGCCCTGATGAACTGATTTTCTAGCACTTTCTCCTGAGAAGAGATGGGAGAAAAACTCTGAATATGTTTTTGGTGGCCTCAGCTCTGGTGATTCAGGGAGCAGCTTTTCAGTCACTGACTTGTTTTCTGCTCTGTGTTCACACATGGGTGCAGAGACTCGGGAGCTGAAAGTCTGGGTTTCAAATGAAATGAATGCTTCTGGGTGTCCTGGTTTAGAGTGAGCAGCTCTAATCCTGGACATTAAGAGAGCTATGGCTTGGGGGAGTGTTGAGCCTGTGTCCTCCGAACATGAGTCTTTTTGTGTCCTCTCAGGTTGGGCAATACAACAGAAGGTTTTGATCACCTGTCTTCTGGTGCCAAGGTAAGACAGTTACGAAAATGTAAATCAAGTGTTTTTAGCATATCAAATCTCCAGTGATGTGAATGGGAACTTGAGTTCTCAACAATTACCAAAATCAAGCCATTTCTACTTACCAGTTTAACCATGTGTCTACCTTTCTACATTCTTGCGTCTCTGTTTCACATCCTTCTTTCTAAAGTCCATTTTTCTTGCATCTGTCAAAGGTAGTTGCAGACATACTGAGAGCAAACTGTACTTTAAAACAGAGGATGACCAAACCCACTATTTTAATAAAAAAAAAATTCTCATAGTTTGCTTCCTTTTTGGAAGAATTAAAGTGTCTCTCTGGAAAAATTTATCTTTTCTCATGGGATTCTGAAATATATAGAACGCCATGAAGATCTTATGGATAAATGTCAGTCCACCTCTCTACAAATCAAGCACTATTTTGAGACCATGGATTGTGATTTCATTGAATTGCAAAAATAAGCCTGTACAGCTAAATGCTCTAGGAAAGATGTAGAACTCTGAGAATGAACTTTTCAAAGCTTTTATTTGTTCCTTGTGAAAGTATCTCTTAAAATGTTCAAATTCTTGTCCATCTACAACTGGGGTTTAGCACATTGTAAATGGTTTAGACATGAATCAAACATCCCCCTTTCCCTTTGGCTTTGAAACTCTTTTCCTAAAATTTGACTGCGTCTGTATAACCAGTGTCATTAATTCCCAGTGCAATTTTATGTAGTGAATTTTGTGCAAAGAACCTGGCAGTTTGACAGAAAATAATGATTCCAGGTCAAGAAATATGCTCTTAATTATTTCATGATCTCAATGTCTTAAGGGAGGGCATTGAACAGGCCCTGGAGCAAGGAAATAAAATGTTTCTTAATTCAAAAAAAACCACCCTGACTTAATTTCTGAGCTTTAGATAGATAGCAGCTATTCTGTTCTTTAAGGTGTCAAACCTGTATTTCTTTGGCTGACTCTGAACTCAAGCATACAAAGCAATCCAAAGAAATGTTTAAATTTCTAGAAAAACATGGCCATATAATGAATCTTCTTGTTAAAATGGGGAAAATAGGGTATATTTTGGGTGCTTCCACTTGAGTTTGGAAGACCAGATTGTGGCACGTTTTTGAAAATATGACTAACATTTCAGGGGAATGTGATTCCAGTTTTCAAGTTCCACTGTTAGAACCTGTTGCAAACTCCTCTTTTGGCCTCCCAAATAGTGGCCCTACCTACAGTACAAAACATTCCTGGTTCTATCATCTTGGCATTAATTATCCTAATCTCTTTTCTAATGTTCAAGCTGTTAATTTAACCACGTTGTCTAAACTTGCATTGGAAATGGGGCTGGATTTGTTGCCTTGCATGTGCAGACAGAAAAACTGAAGGTAGCTTATCAAAATAAGTATAAGATAACAGAACTCTGAGTTGGTAGAAAAAAAAAAGAAAAAGAAATAAGATATTTGTGAGCTTTTTTTTTTTTTTTTTGCAAAAATTGCAGATTCTGAGTCTATCTGAAGCTGGCTTTAAAAACAGGTGGAGCTTCAAGAAATCCGCATTCTTGAATGCTTTCTCAAATAAAGAAAAAGGTAATTTCTTAGCTCTGTCTGTGGGGATTTAAGCACAGACCACTGAAGTATGAGCAGGAGTTATGAATGTCAGATTCACTAATATCTTACTCTTCCTTTTATGGACCATGAAAATTTTTCCTGTCCATACCAAATATTCATACAAATGCCTGTTTGCACACAGAAGTTTTGTAAGCATCAGTGAGTTAAATTAATCTCTTAACTGGCTGGCTAAGATCTCCAGTGCAATGCAGACAGAGTGCCTTAATCTAGATGAAACTGGTAAAGCTCCATAAAAATCCTGGTGAACAGGTGTTTGTCACTAGATTCATTATAAGAAATCTTGTGGGCCAGGCCAGCTCAGCAGAGGTGGCAATGTTTGTGTGAGGTGTTGAGTGACCTGTCCCTTCCTTTCAGAAGGTGACGTGTTACCTCTGACACAACTGTCTTCAAACCACATAAGTGACTTCAGTTTTTATGCTGACAATTCAACACCTTGCCCAAGATTTAATCTAGAAAACTGTTGGCCTTTTTGTGAGCTGTAACTGCACAACTGAGGAAATTAGTGTGTGAGAGTGCAAGGGGTCAGACTGCAGGGGTATGATGGTCTGTTCTGGCCCCAGATGGTGTAAACTGGGAGGAGAATGTGGTCTCTCCTCTGCTTGTTTGACAATAAAAGAGTGGTACCATATAAATAATAGTCGGTTCTAGTAATTGCACATAAAATATAAGAAATGTGCACCTATACTACAATATAAATAGTGGCTTGCATCGGTAATTTTACATAAAATATTAATTCACATGGAACTGCCTTTTGTTGTATGTTATACAGAATACATGCTTTCTGCCAAAAACATTGAGCAAAAATACACGAGGATGGGAAGGTGATTTTAATATTGAAAACCCCTGTGTCATCCCCTTCCCCTGCTGCATTTTCTCTGTTTGAAAACAAGGGCTTGGACCTGCCGTAACGGTCCATGTCCTAGCAGGGCTTTTCAAACATGGGTTTTCACTCCTTCTGAGCACTCCTCACTTGGCTGCCATTCCATCCAACTCCAAAAGAAGCGAGTACAAATTAAAGAAAGAATGCAGCCCTAACGCCTACACCCAGAAGCTTTCAAAACAGAAGGCTGCTACACCTGTGGGGATAGAACAAGTGTATCAGTGTCCTGGGCTCTGCCCTGGCTCGTCTGCCTTTGTTAGCTGGAATGTGCCGATGAAACAATCAGGTGCAGTAGGCGCGTGGCAGCCTGCTTAAAAAACGATTCTTTGGAGACAGGGAGTGGGCTGTGAATCATGCATGCACATAATCTGATGATAACAATTTTAAATGTGGTGATTAGTGTATAATGGAAAGTATTGTGCTATTTGGTATGATTTGTCTGCCACTGCACTACCCAGTGTTTAAAAGGTCCCATCTTCTATGCAAAACCAGATTCATTTTAGTAGCAAAAGAATAAGGCAACTTTAGGAGTGTTTAGGTACTTGCATCTTCCTCACACACCATATGCTTGTGTGTACATATACAGGTGATTACTTTTTGGCTCACTGTCCCAGCCTAAAAGCATGGATGTGCTCCTGGGCAGCTCACAAAGCAGGATACCTCACCGTGGACCTTACAGGCTTGGTTGTGAAATCCAAGTACAGGCAAAACCAGCCTTCAGGTGCTATGCAGGCATCTAGAAGTGCAAAAATGCCATTGAGAATACCAGCCCAGAAATTAAGATGCATCAAGCTGTTCAGCTTGACAAACGTGGCCAGGAAGATGCAGCTTTATGACTGGTCCTTTGCTTCAGGTACCCTTTGTGAGACTACAGCTCCAAGTATAGGTCTGTCCCCTTTGAATGCTGGGAGAACATGAGTAATCATCCATGCAATTGAGGGATATTGGTGTTTAAAACATTACAAATAGAGTGGGAATCTCTGGGGTTTGGTAGGAAAATTGTGAGGCAGAAGGGCTGTGTTTCAATTGTGCCAGTGATCAAAATGCACAATTAATTTTTTTTCATCTTGGGACTAGACATGTGTTATGTTTGCTTTTTGTGAGATTCATTTTGGTGGTATCATGTAGCATCAACTTTCCATTTCAGGTTTTAGCTCACTGGGCATTTATAATCCAAATAGATTCAGGGCATATACCTGTTGACAGGGAAAAAAAAAACCAAAGGAAGCAAACAAAAATAGAGAAGAAAAGCCATGGCGAAGCCAGGTGCCCTCATGAAGTCCTCTGACAAGATGAATCATGATTTGGGAGAATTAATAACTGTAGACAGCATTGTAAGTTTTTCCTTTTCTAAATCACTGAACCTGCGTGTGTCCTTCCCATGAATACATAACAAATGTGATCAGGAAGTGAATTAATATATCATTTGGCTTCTATTTACTCATATACAGGAGTTAATAAAGAATACCTATTTTTCATATAGCTTTAGGGCCAGATGTAGTTCTTGCTTTGGCCAGCCAAGGTGTCAATCATGTATGAATGACATGCATAGGAAACCCAAAAGTGCAATTATTTTGGATATAATGAAAAGTTACATAAAATACATGAGTGCAATTTGTGCTTATGCATTTCATCTCAGTTTTAATCTTGAACAATGCAGGCTAGGGTGGAGGATCTCCATCCAGTATTGGCACCCTGCTCCTGTTTGACTGAAGGATGTAGCCAGAAAGATATTTCCATAACAAGGCTTTGGATAGCCCACTGAAGTGGCTGCCTGGATACTCATGTGAATCTCATGAAAACCGTAATCAGGTTTGAAACACCAATGGCCAACTCTTATACAAGTCAATTAGATTGTAGACAGAAGTATTACCTTCCTGGAAGCATTTGTTATGAACCAGATCTTCAGTGTATGCACACACACCACACACACACATAAAAAAAGGGTAAAAAGGAAAAAAAAATGGGGAAAAAAGGTGGAGGCTTTGTAAAAAGGGCAGCTATTGTTGGCAATGTAAAAGCTTCTAGACTCCACCTGCCTTGCTCGTGCCAGTATTTTTAAGTACCACCTTCCCTGACATGCTGAATTCACATTGCTGTCAAACCTGAGTATTAGGTGGATAGATATGCAAGCCCACACTAGCAGCCAGAACATTTAGGGGAAGTGTCAACAATTTTCTGCAAACACTGTATGTGGTATCTTGCTGGGAGTTTGCTCAGGAGCACATGCACAGTGTGAAGCAATGTGCTTGTATTTTACAAGCTGCACGTTGTGTGCCAGTCAACTGCACTGCCCAGCAATGGAAAAAATTACATTGATGGGGGATCTCTGACAGCTGAGGATCAGGCTGCCGAGCCTGATGCCAAACAATAATAAATGTACATGTTGGGAAATCTCCCTGGATAACCGAGGTTACACTCTGACCTAAATGATAGAAAAGTAAGAGAATAAATTCTGCACACTGTCTCTAAATCCCCAGACCTCACTGCACTGTAATAAACCTGACCTGATATTGCCCACAGTGCTGGAGATCCTGTTACCTACTGAATGCGAGGCTGCAGTTGCACAAGCATTTCAAACAAGTGCAAGTCTGCTGCTGGAAGGAGCAAAGCTGCAGCACCTGAGCAGCACCCTAGAGCAGGATCTAGGGCATGGTTGCTCGGTTTGGAGGAGCCCTGAAACCAGTAGCCAGGGCTGTTTAATAGAACTCAGTCCTGCTTTGTTCATTGGGCTGTGAGCTGCAGGCCTGGGAGGGGGAAGGTTATGTGTCAGGAGGTGCATTTGATGAGAAATTTTACTGGTGAGGGCTTGTGAGTGGGACAGAGCACAAAGAGGAGTGTTGTGAAGTGAAGTGGGAGTTAACCTCTATTTGGGACTTAGCAGGAAAGGTAAGGTGGGGCAAAATTGTGATGGGCTTTGAAGATAAGGCCAAGAAATTTGTGCTGCATACGACGAAAAAGGGGAAGGGCTTACACCAAAGGTAGCACATAGCCATCAGTAGGAAAGAAAAGGTTAGCAGCAGCATTTTGATTATCTCAAGGGGGACCCTTTTATGGCTGTTATAGCAGAGCAGAGTGGATTACAAAAATCTGACGTAAGTTGTCCAAGACTTGGACGAGAGCTCTGCCCTTAGAGTTGGGTCTGGAAATCCTTGTCAGTTATGCTTAGCAGGCATTGTAAACATGCAAGGATAGACTTGTTTCTTAGCCTGGGGAACTTAAACAGATACACAAAAACCCTGACAGCTTTTAAGTGTGGCTCTCCTGTTTGTACTAATCACTGCAGCCCACTCTTACTGTTTCAAACCTAATAAAATGAGGAAATGAAAATGAAAACTAGCTCTGGTCTATGACTATCTTACCTCATTGTCGACTACAGGGGTAATCTGGCATTTTAAACCAATAGCTACTTGCTTACAAAGCTCGTTTTAATTAATGGAACTGGAGAATCTCTCTCAGAGCACAGATGTTAACCCCTTCGAAGTAACGTGAGTAAAGTCAGCTGCTTGTGATGATGCACAGCTCTCCCAGTTGGACAAAACCATACATCCTAATTCCAGGGTTCAGTTAAGCCCAAAGAATGGAAATAAATGTACATATGTTTCAAACTCTTCTCTGACCACTCTGCTTCTTTGTTGTTCTCCAGGGTAGAAAACCATCCATAGAACAGAGGTATTTTTTTTTTCCATTTAATAACAGTGATACTAGTAATAATATTTCTCTTCTATTACATAAAATGACCATCACAAGGCAAATTAAGATGATATTGTTTTTCCATTTGGAAACAATGGATTTTAACTCCATTAAAAGAACTGAGACAATCACAGCCTTCTCCCTTCAGATATTCCTGCTGAAAATGAGATGGAATACATTATGTTGTAGTCTTAATGCATTCTTTTGATGAAGCCACAGAAATGCCACTAGCAACTTGCGTAAAAAACTTACATACAGATTTTTCAATAAAATTTTCTCAGAGATAAGAGTTATCTAATATTTGTAGCAGTATACAGGGTATGTAATGAATTAATAATGTCTACTATGCTATAAAGTAACATATTATATTGATCCAACTTATTTTTTTATGGTAAAACCTCCATTACATTTTTACTGCTACCATACCATGCCAACTAGCACCAACAGGTATGTAAGCTAAGGTAGGAAAATGAATTCTTTTTTTGTGGGTTGTCACAGCTTGTGCTGGAGTAACTGGAGTGCAAAGAACATACTGAGAAATCCTGTAATAAACAAGCTTGAAAAGAGGCATTGCAGTTCAGTATAGAAAGAAAATTCTCAATAAATTCAGACCTTAGGGAAATTTTTGAATAGTAAGTCCAACTTTACTGAGTCTGTGGTGATGGGATGAGGAATACAAAAATGTGGGACACATAGAGTGTCTAATTTGTGCAGGCCTGGCCTGCTTCCAAGTAAAACCTGCCTCCCTAAGTTGCTGAGGCTTGAAAAATAAAAGAGATATTTGGTGGGCAGATCACTATTGTCCATGACTGAGTCAAAGAAACAGCCTGGGTGAACAGGGGTCCTGATTAGATCCCCTGTTTTCCAGATTTACCAGTGGTATCATGTAAGAGACCCATCTTTCTGGGAAATGACCACAGTTCTGAGATGATCCTCTTTCCCTGACCTCCCTCTTAGCCACTGCAGCAGGTCCCTAGTGAGGTGGTGGTTGAGGTGTGAGCCAGAGCCAGCTGCAGACCCACAGCTCTGCCCCCTTTCCCTCTCTGCTGGAGGCAGAGATGCTCCTGTGGAGGAAAAGTGGCAGCTCAAATGTGAGGCACCAAAGGCTGGGGGACTTCAAGGCACCTTCTGAAGCACCTGCTGGCAAACACCCCTTCCTCACACCAGAAA
>VYZP01063195.1:0-32112 GCA_013400635.1 Hypocryptadius cinnamomeus
ATTGCACTTTATAAAAATTTTAAAAGTCCATCATACTTTACCTATTTACATTGCTTGTTGTCTTGCTTCTTTTTCAATCTGCAGTTCTAGCAAGTGCCAAATAAGGGTATTGCATCTGTAGTTAATATTAATAATTACTGAGCTGCCAAGAGTGATCTTGGATTCTCTATGAATGAGCTACAAGAGTTGATAATCCTCCTGCTTTAATTAATTACAGGAAAATAATCTGCTAGTCTCGTCAGTTGTTTTCAAAGCCAAAAATGAAAAAAAAAAAAGAAAGGCAATAGTGTCTAATTTCAGTTAAATCTTAAAATGTCAACCCCCCCCCAAACAATAAAACAACCTGAAAAGAACTCTTAAGTATTTCCAGTATTTAATACTTGCCTACAAACCATAAGTTTAATTTAAATAAAATATGCATCATTGAAACCTAATTTGCAGTTTACTTGCTTAGTGACTGAGTTCCTCTGGGGAATCAAAATGTGTTTTAGGGTGACTGTTGAGAGCCAAGGTGCTCCTCTCTCCCTCAACCCCCCAGGGCCATCAGCCCTTTTTGTTGTTGTTTCCTGCTCAGCTTGGAAATGCTCTGTTCAAGCTGCTGCATTGTTAATGAAAACTCGCTGTGTAGTGCCCAAGATACTCTCCTTTGAAAAAGGAAATTAAATTTTAAAAGCTTAATTAAGATAATGCTGAAGATCTGGTTTACCTACAAACAAATGGTATCAGAGTTAAGGGAATGAATGTTGCTATGCCAAAGAGGTTCCAGGACAGACATCTTTCAGCTGATCTGGTGCTGGTTTATTTGCAAGCAATTGTGTAGCTTTCTTAATTAGTCCTCATCACTAGTGAGGTAGCAGATAATTTAATTTGTGATATTGCTGACAGAGAGGCTTCCTCATTACCATCAAGTTAATTTGTGCTATTAAATGTGTCTGTTACCTTCCCACTCAAATTATGAGCCATTGTGGGATGTGTCCTGTTGCAGAGCAGCTCATTCCATGAACACTTGCTAATTAGAGAGCCACAGTGCAACTTGTGATTAAAGCATTTAAATTTTTGAAGTGTTCTGAGGACCTGGTATGAATGAAAACTGCTGAGTGAACTTCATTTATGGGATTTTTGGATTATTAGCCACAGATCCACTAGGACTTGTGTTGGGATGTGGTCTGGCATGTACACACTGATATGATATTAGTGGTTTGTTTATGAAGTGAATCCTGCCTGGTGTCATAGCAGGAGACATTTCATTTTAGACTCATGAAAAGAAATTCAGGCCTTGCTCCAGGCATTCGTCTTTGACTTCCCAACAGATGAATATCTCAGTCCAGGAAGTCAATTAAGCTTTGTGACAGTTCCACTGGTCCTTCACCTGTTGATTACAAAGCCAGGGCTGTCTGACAGCTACCTCATAAATCTCTATTCTGAGGGACTGAAAAGCCCAAACTTCTTTTACTCATTAAAATAACATAGAAAAAAATATAGATTATTTCTTTTTTTTTTTTCCTGACATAGTGTTCAAATATAAACTCTATATTTTACCTTTAAAGTATTGGTTTGTAATGAATATATCATTTGCCCTGTTCTTACAGGATAGCTGAGTGCTTGTGAATAGTTTAAAAGGTAGGATAGAGGAAATTTAGTGTATTTGATAACACTTACCAAGAACCAAAAACAAAAGTAAGAAGCACATTGATATAATGAAGGGTGTAGCATTTCTGTGAATGGATGTTCAGGTTCTGTTAACTGCCAGATTGGAACAGGATTCATAATTATGACCTCTTCTTTTTCTGTCCAGAAGATTTTCCAGTGTAATCTTACAGAACAGAAGAAAACACGAGTGGACTGGGGGAAAAGGAGGATGGCAAGAAGAAACACTTTTTGCCTTTCATCACTGTACTCTATGTTGAATTTAAGCACAGAAGTGTTTAGGGGTTCATTCTCTGCTTGCCAAGGCTTCTGGTCCTTAAGTCTTACCATCTGATCTCTATTTCAACACCTCCCTGAAGAGGAGTTAGTCATAAAACATCTCCTTGAAATAGAAGTAGTGGTGGGTGGGGATAGTTGAGCCTACTACAGGAAGAAAGGAAAAACTTCTGTTAAAAATATGAAAGATGCAAGCCATTTTTGTGCCAGCTCTGAGATCTGTGAACAGACCTGTCTTTGTGGAAGCAGATGCGGCACTGGGAAGCTGAGTGGGAAAGCCTCCTGAGCACATTGTTACACATTACACATCTCATCTGTGCTGGTGTCAGTCATACAGGGAGGTTTCTTGAGGGAATATGTCAGAGTGACATTCAGTGACAACACCTGGAAATACAGAGTGTTATTAATGGTAGGCAAATCTCACAGGGCTGCCTTCTTTCCCTGCCTTTTCTCAGCCAAGTAATGCAGGAATCCTCTCTGAAAGTGGTCACAAATAGGACTCTAAGTCTCCTTATACTGAGAAATGTTCTATGTCAATGTGTCTTAGCCAGATAAACAGTATCAAGCAGAATTAACTTTAACATGAGGGAATACTGCAGTCTCTTGTAGGAAATCAATGCAGGCTCTGAAGTTTCTACTCACAAAGGCCTCACGTTCACTGAGCACAACTCTGTTCCATTGGATATATTCCTTTCTGTGGGAAAAGCCAAGGTTCCAGACCCTATTAAGCCTTAAGTCTCTAGTGAAATGAGATTTCCCCCCAAAAAATCAACATTTTCCCTTGCTTGTTTTTTTTGTTTGTTTGTTTGTTTGGTTTTTTTGTGGTTTTTTTTTGTTGTTGTTTTCTTTTCTTCAGGCTAAATTTAAAGTCACAATTCATTTTTCTGTCTCTCAATCACTCTTCTGAAGTCAAAACAATCTCTCAGTTGTAAATGTTTGGCTCTAACAGACTACAGCAGATGTGTTTCCTGATTAAAATATCCCCAAATTTGTCCCTTTAGGCCCAGGAGCACACAGAGCAACACAAAGCATCCAGTGCTGTTGCTCAAGGGCAGGAAAAGTGAGATGTGAGTCACCATCCATGGCTGCCTGAGCTGTGCATGGATGGCAGGCAGTGGATGTATGGAGAGAGCAGTTTGCATGTCCCAGCAGTGACTCAGGCAGGAAGCTTTGTCTCCATGTCCATGAGCACTTGCACACGCACACAGAATTTCCTGCAGGTTCTCTAGAGCAACCTGGCTTTCAGTGGTGCTCACTTCCAGCACAGACTTCAACTCAAGGGTGCCTATGATCAGATCTGTCTCAGAGTCTCTGACTCTCCTTCCAGCAGCTGCTGTTCAGGTGTGCCCCTGGACAGCTGAGCACGGTGGGTCCCACCCAGGCACTCCTTCAGCAGCCACTCTCGCTCTTCCCTCGCTCTCCTTTGGCCTGGAGGTGCTCTCAGTGATAGTCACTTTCCTTCTTGGGGGATTTAAGCACAAAAGAGTCAGATTTTGCTCTGTGAGTGACAGGTCTTGATAATTCCCTGCACTTTCCTGTAAGCAAATCCCTTATGGCAAAGAGGAATTATTTTTTTATGGTAATGAAAGAACACGCTCACTTGAGCTTGTACTTACAAAATCCTATTGGTATTTTTCTTTGTTTGCAAGTTTTGGAGGCTAGGGAAGAATTTCTCTTGCAAGTTAGGCTGACAAGAGGCTCTGTGGACTCTTTCACTTTAGGTTAATTAATTGGGGACTCTGGGAAGAGTTAAAGCATGGTATGCCTACCTGTGATTTATTTCTCGCTCTTGGCTGGTATGACATCAAGTTGAGGGTCAGAAAGTGACCACTGCCACAAGTGTAAGTCCTTTATCCTATTTAGCATCCTAAATAAGGAAAAGAAACCTGAGGCTCTCACAGCCACAGCTTTCAAGACACACATGTGTTTCTTCCCAAGAAAGGTTTCACTGGCTAAGGGCAGCCAGCCTAGACAGTTCAGTATTTGGTAAACATCATGCGAAATAAAGGAAGAAGGGTTTTAGCCATCTCACTCAAAAAGTTGTATTTTTCATTCTGAAGTGTATCCATTTGTCTAATTCTCTTCAATCCACTCTTCTCTGCTTTATGCATTACTCAATTATTTGTATGCATTCCAATTTAGCTTTAAAAGTTGGTATTTTTCTGCCATTCAAAAATGCTCAGTTAAGGATTTTCATTTGAAGAATGCATGTGGCAGCTTTCCTGCCCTCACTTCAAATAACTTATAACCAAAAGCAAAGTGAACCCCATGTTTGAGTGTACTATTCCTCATTTCCAATTTGAGCAGACCATATTAAATCTTTGCAAAGACTTGTGCTAGAAAAGCTTTTTCACTGGGTTATTTGGGAAATGCAAACAAAAAAGAATATGAACAAAGCAAATTGATATTCACATGACATTTTTAAATGTATTCTGCAGGCTCTCTGCAGAGATTAATTTTTTTCTGTTTCATCAGTTGTATACAGAAGAAACTAAAGCAATGCCTGCCACTAGAGCAGATTTCTTTTATGCCTTGCTACTCTTGCAGGTCTTGTGGGAAGATTTTTTCACTTTTTATGGTTTCAACTAAGTATTCTCTTAGAGTGGAGATATTCCAGGAGACCAGAAGCAGGAGAGATGGTTCTGTATATCTTTTGCCCTGGAGTTTCTAGTACAAGTAATGGCAAAGGAGATGGCAGCTGACAAAATTTAGAGCACCCTAATGCATTTCCAGCTTGACCTGGAATTGAAGGCAAGGTGACAGGAGCTTTTAATTTGTGAGGAGCCTGATGAGTTCATGAGCAGAAAGGCAACCAGTAATATTAAAATATTAAAGTGTTTTCTCTCCCTTTTGGTTGAGCTGTAGGAGATTCAAGTTGAAATTAAGTTTGGCTCATTTACATCTTGATCCTGCCTTGTACTTAAGCACTTTGAGGTGGACATTGAGGGAGACAGTGAGAAGACATGTCTCAGCAGATGACTGATGTATGTATGGACACAGCCAAGGACCATTATGACACAAGTGAACTATTTAGCAGCTCTCTTCTCTTTCACACTGTCTGCAGCCCTGGCATCTGATGACAGATGTCTCACAGGTGGAAATTAACTCCCTTGAACCAGGAGGATGTAGGAACATTTTTGATTTCTGGGATTATCAGTTATACAATTATCAGTGTGTTTTACATGAGGAAATGTGTTCCATGAGAAGATGTTGCCCATGCATGTTTATAGTTGGTTCATTGGAAAAACGTATAACTACTGATCATTTGATGAATGTCATCTGCAACATCTGGGAATAGATTTAATTTCCTTTATCCCTTTCCTAAGTTTAAGATCAAATGTGAAATATCTGTTATGTTTATTCTCTGAGCTTGACTTTCCCTGCCTATAGCTCTGCAAGTGTCCCCTTCAATCAGGCAGAAACACCACTATGGGGCAGTCCAACATACCACTCGTGACAGCAGCATCGATGTGCTTTTAGTTCCTGCTGTCAAGTGAAAACAAATAACCTTGATTTTTTTTTTTTAATGGCAATTCCACTTACCCAGAGGTAGGTGAGAGGAGAAATGACATGCTATTTCCACTTGCAAGTTGTTGTTTGTCATTTTAAAATCCATAGTCAGATGACAGCTGAGACCCCACGAGGCAAGCATTTGTAGCATTTTGTAGTGTTCTTTCACTGCTTTCTTCTTGTACTTTTTTAATAAAATATAAATTTAAGGCAAAAAGAAAAGCCACATATAAACCTTTAATGCCCTTACCTGAAACGAAAATATTTCTGTGGAGCCTTAGTAAACCCAGGCTTAACAGAAGACTCTGAAGGAAGATCTCTAACTCTGTCTTGAGGGCAACAAACTAAAATAAGAATATAAATATATTGATGATTAAGATAAAGACTGTTATAATTGCTCTAATAAGTAGTAAGACTTAGCTGTGTAGCTTGAGGTGTCTTGGCAGAGCTATGTGACTGACATCACTCACATTTAATTTGAGATCTGTTGCCTTGTGTTTCACCAGGAGAATATAAGGCACAAGCAAACCAATATTTATGCCATTTTATGATCAGAACAGTCCTGTGGAGTACATAATCCGGCCCTGTGGGGAGTGAGCAAAGGAGATTCATAAAGGAATTTTTTCTTTTCATCAGCTGGTTTTTGGGGCCCTGGTGGAGTTAATGACAGAGCTCAGAGCCCATTGATCTCTGTGCAAGGAGAGTTAAAGGCTATGAACACAAGTCAGGAAGGCACCGTGGAAAGCCTGCTTAGCCAGGAGGATGTGGAAAGAAGATGAAGCAAGACCAGGATCATTCAAGGGACTTTAGGAATACCTTGTGAATTCCTTTTCCTGAAGGCAAGGCATTCTTGTCAATACAAAAAGGTTAGAAGCATGACAGCATGTTCAGACTTGGGTAATTTTAAACTATACTAGCTCTATCCTGTACCCAGAATGCTCAGGGAAAAGGCAGTTTGAGTGCTTGGAATACCCACACATCTGTGTTGAGTCCAATTTGAAGAGGTTTATAACAAGTAGGGATTTGGCTGCAGGATTTTCTCGTAGCAATGTGCTCTGTGACAGCTAAAAGAGACAAGAAAATCCAGATTCTCTTCAGGGCTTATTAAAAGGAAGCTCTTCTGCAAAGTAGGGAGAGACAGAACATCTTCAGGAGGTGTATTACTCTTGTCGGAACATGAAGTTGGCAGGGTCAGGGGGTGGTTTTGGTGATATCAGCCTTGGCCTTATTACCACTGTTGGTCCTTTGAGTATCATGGAGCTTGAGGGATCATGATCTCTGAGAGGTCTTTCACTCAGAGGGAGGTGCTGGAGAAGCCACTGAGGCCCAGGAGAGTTCCAAGAGCCTCAGCCAGGACCACTGTTTATAGGGTCACAAGATGATTGACTGGTCATCAGCAAGTTTCCACCCTGGCCATAACCTGTGCCAGCAGCTGGACTGTGACAGTGGCACTGCTCCACTCGGGCTGTGACTCAGGTGAATGCTTCACCAGGGCTGCAGAGGATAATTGCTCAAGGCTGGCCTGGTTTGGGCAGCTGCTGCTCCTGGCTGTTCCCATCTGCACCATTCAAGAGCTCCTGGTGAGATCCAGGAGTGCATCACAGCTTGACTGGTGTGGTCAAGGGACATTTCACCTCTCAGATGCTTCAGCCAAGGTTTATCAGGAGCTTCTGAGATTGCAGCCAGGCCCAAGGATGGGGTGGGGTGAAGGACCACCATGCTCACACAATGTTAGAGCAAAATTAGTTTCCCTGCTACTTGTATGGCATTAAGAACAGCTACTCTGCTCTGTTGCACTGTTGCCTGGAAAGCCCAGCAAATTACAGGAGTGCAGCATTTTTTAACTAAAAGTGGACTGCCAGTGTTGAGGAATGTTGAAGACCCTAATCCTAGGAATTAAAATGACAGCTAATGACCTATGAGTGAAAAGAATGTGGCATTATCCCCCAAGATATAAGCTACATTTATGCATTAGTTTATTATTTATGATGCATCTGTCATGTGCACTTGAGAAATTACACATCAGGATCCATAGTAGTCTTACAGAATATTTCATAACCTGTGACTGCTAAATTGATAACCTTACAGACTCAGCTTTTCTTGTACACCCCATCCCCTCATTTTACTCACCAATTCTTTGGAAATAGGGAGAAGTTTGTCTCCTAAAATTACTTTTTTGAAAGACAATGTGCTCTCTGATTCATCTAATCAAAGCAAGGCACTTATTTTTCCTCCTGTGCCTCATTTAGGCATTCCTTGTCAAACACCAAATCCAAGCCTAAGTGACTGCTGGCCTGGGAGCTCTGTTCTTTTATGGATTCTGCCAAACTCTGGCATACAGCCCAGAAGGAGCTTAAAGCAAACTTATCTCATTTCCACTGAGGTCTGATAGGTGTGGGAATTCCCCTGAGGTGCTACAGAAGTAATTTTCTCATCATCTGTCAATGGTCCCAATCCACATGGCACAGATAATTTAAGCATCTCAAAAGGGTAGCTTTAATTTAACAGCAGCTCAGGCTGGGTCCATGACCTTGAACAGAAAATTCAGGGGTTTTCCCTGGTTTGTGAACTCTGCTGTATTTTACTGACTTCCTGTTCATCTTATGTTTTCTAATAGAAGTAGTCACTCTCACAGGAGGATATGTATGAGGTATTCTTGAGTTCTTGCAGTTATGTTACTGATGGAGGCCAGTTTTGCATGTTTATAATAACTCTGTCACTGCACTGAGTTTGGCTGAGAGAATTTATACCATCATCTAATTAAAAAATAATAATTTTTGTCCTACCTTCAGCTTTTCCTGTCAAATGACAAATCCAGATATTAGAGACTGCTGAGAGAAGAGCTTTCACAGAAAAGGATGTGTATCATGTGTTTGTAGGTGATATCCCTGGAATAATATTTAGGATCAGGTGATGTTTTTGCACAGTACTTTGGCCAAGGTTAGTTGTAATATTCCATTTTGTAACTGAAAAAAGGAACAAGGAAAGGAAAGCCAAAACCAACCAAGTTAGCTGGAAGTGAATTGTTCTCCATTTGTTGGCTTTTGCTTTTCTTGGGAAAGTTCTTTCTTGGGAAGGTAGGGGGAGAATATGGTCTTAAAATTGCTTTTTGTTTTGAGACACTTTAAATTATTTTGTAAATGATGCATAGGAAGCAAAATATTTTGAACAGGGATTTTTTAAATAAAACTGGGAAAATGTGGATGCCATTTGATAATTTGGGATAGGGATAGAAATGTCCCAAGCATCAATGAAAATGACAACAAAAGAATAATTGGGGAGCAGTAAGCAAATGCACTTATTGGGAACTGGAATAGCACCATATTCTTACTAAACCAGTTCCTGTCTAAGAGCAGGTAGGGCCAGGTGTGTGGAAGGAATATTTTATCATTGGATCAGGACCTCCTTTTTAAGCAAATGAATCACTGGGGAAGCAGCAATTACACATAAAACACTGACAGATCAGCACAGTGTTTTCATTAAATCTATTCTCATTCTGTGTCCTAAATATAGTCCTTATCATATTTTTTCTTTCTGTGTTTGACTTGTTAGAGGTTTTTGTTTTATAAGAGAAAGGCAAAAAATAGTAGGTGTTTTAAAAACACTCTAAGTTGTTATTTGCTATAAGAGGAAGTATATACAGAATACACAGCAATGTGGAAGGGTGTGAAGGATTTTATGGGAATTTAGTTCTCCTTCCCTGAGTAATGCCACTGTCCCAAACCTGTAAAAACCTTCCTGCCTCTCAGCACTGCCATGAATCTTCCACTTCTGAGATCATAAATGCTGACTTTCATACCTGTATTTCCTGGCAAGAGTGTACATTAAACTCACATGTTTTGTAGGTTCTGCTCTAATTTTTGTATTTTGAGGTTCACAGGCAAATATTTTCAAACAGGACCGCTTGACCATCTTGGGGGATTGAGGAGGAAAATAAAAAATCAAATTGATTCGAGAGCTTGTCTGGTATCCATGTGTCACTACTGCTACCTGTGAGACCAAAGATCCAAAGTCTGTTCTGGGCAGGTGGTTGTAGCAACTGGACTGGGTTTGTAGCAGCATGGACTCACCATAGAAAAGCCTAGCTCTGCTGGAAGATGTAAGCATCCTTGCTTCAATTCAGGCTAGAAGCTCGGGTCCAATAAATCTCAAATGTTTCTGGTGTTCAGGATGTTATGGTTTTGATTGATAAATTCAGATTTTGAAGAAATAAATACTTTTCATTAAAAGATTCAGGAAATAAAATTTGCTTTTCTTTACTGAATTCCTACCCCAAGGATGTGCATAAATCAGACTCAGCAGAAGTGAACAAGTTGTTTTCTCTACAGGTTCTTCCAAGACAGAAAAACCTCCACCTAGAAAGAGAGTCTTGCATTTATTTCAGGAGTTTAATTTGTTTTTCCTCAAAATTTGGAAATGTTTGCCTTAGATTTGAAAACACTCTGAAGAGCTTTCAGTTTCTAAAGATTTCTCATCTATCTCAATGATTTTTCCCCTGCTTATTTCAGAGTGAATCATTTTTTTTTCTAAACAATGACATGTCATACAGGTAAAAGGTAGTCATACTGATTTCTTGTTGTTTAAGTTTCAAGGGTATTTTTGGTTTGGGTTGGGTTTTTTAAAGTTGTCTTGGTGTAGCAAAGCTCAAATGTGAGTATGAGAGGGGATAGGGGGACAAACTGCACAGGAGAGGATATTTAAAGGCTCATTTCTAATACTGACTGCTGTGGTTTGGATTGATTAAGGGTTAATAGAAAGAAGTCAGTCCACAACTACACTGAGTGATTACATGACAGAGTAATTCACTTAGATGTTTTAAGGCAATTTATTTATAAAGTATTTGCATGTTAAAGGCAATTGTTCTCCTTTAAACTAAGTTTGCATTAAGCGGTTAACTAAGTTTCAGGAATGATGTATTGAGTGGGCCAAGCTTCTGTAAGTTCCAGTATTCTGCTTCATGAATAAAACTGTCAGAGTAAAGCAACTAATAACTCTCTGTCTTGACATTATATTCAGTATAACAAATAAATCTTTAGGATCTCAACAGACCTGGCAACTTCATTAACAGTTACGCCTGAAGCAGAGAATGAAAGGAAATCAATTCATGGAGTCTGATATTTTAGGGTTTACAGAAGAGAGGGGTTAGTAGACTGCTGATGAACCTTCTGTGCTTGAGCTCAATCTTCCTCCTACAGAGGGAAATGAAAATTGTAAGAGAAAACTTACATCTGAGAAAGGAACAGTGCTTGAAACAAGGGAAAGGGTGTGAATTAATTATAATTGGAAATAGAAACCAAAGCCTGTGAATCCTAATTCCATTTTACAAGAAATATCTATTTCCTGTAAAACTTTTTGAGGAAGTTGGCCCCAATCTGCAAAACCTCTTCACCAGCTCAGGATCTGGTATTTGTAGCTGAACGGACTGATTCTGCAGAGCATTTTACTTTTTTTTAAATTTAAAAAGTATTTCCTAATTCTGCTTCCAGTAAACATGTTACAGTTGACCTCAGACGAAACATAGGCCAGTATTGTAATATTCTGATTCTATTCATTGAAAAGTCAATGAATGTTTATGACATGACAGAAAGTATCATCTGCAAAACAGTTATTGAGAAAGTTTCCGTGAATTTTAAAATTATTCCTACTTAAAGAGTCCAATATGTATGCCTGAGGCTATAAAATCAAGAATAATCTTTAGGGATAGGGAGCAATTTGAAGCATAAAAATTAGGTAAAAGATAAATCTATTGAACATCTACGTTATGCATGTATATGAATAATTCCATTCTTTAAATTCCTCTAAATCATAAGGAATAGAGAAATATGTTATCTGCCCTATCAAAATAGTAATTTTGTTATAAATTAACTGAATTAAATCTCACTTGGTTTCCTGTTATGTAGGATGCAATTTACATAATAAAGAAGATCGTTTTAGCCTTCTGAATATTGAACCAGATTTAGGGTGAGGGAATACTGGAAAATCTTCGTATTGTACATCAGTTCTAGGCACTTTTTCTCTTACCTGGACTTCCATGCTGGCTTTATTATGAAATTTATTTCAGAGAAGTTCTTGCAGGCCTACAAGTTTATGCTGTATTTTCATGCAGAGAAATTGTACACATTTATACTTAATGATATTTCCAAATTCAGAAAAACTTATAGACAAAAGGTCAGGGCATAGGAGATGAGCAAATTAATAAGAAGGCCAGGATGGCAGAAAGGGAAATGTAATGGAAGCAAGTGTCCAGTTCATATGCGGTCAGATCATTTTTCTCCATCTGCTTGAAATATTTTATTGCATTCTCACCCATTTTTTATTCACCATAGCTCAACGTGGCTTTGCAGCAGACAGATGCATCTGCTCATGCAGCTTTCTGAAGACATCACCCTGTGTGATATAATGCTAAAGACTGATGCAGCTCGTTAGGCAATTTCCTGCAGTAGGAGCTCATCCTCTAGTGCCAGTCTCTCTGCACACACAAGATTTGAAGGATCACTTTAAGCCAAGGATCTCTGTCATGTCAGCTGGAGGAACAGTCAAGACAGATTTCACTAGGAACTGAAGTGCACCTAAGGGAGGAGTGTGGGCAGAATACAGGGGAGAAGCTTGTTCCTTTCTTTGTTATAGGTCCAGTGGTAACCATCTGAACCCAGGTTTCCCTTGTGCTCTTGGGACACATGAAAAGTCAAGGCTGTTCCTCTAGAAAAAGAACTTGTAAAACATTAATCCTACACCTGAAGTACTTTCTCTCATAAAAGCTAGAAAAGCAGTGTGGAAGGACTAGGAAATTTCTTGATTTCATCAAGTAATCATCTCTATATTTTCCAATTGATGTGTGTAATCAGGCTAAAGTAGTAGGACAAGTTTTCTGAAGCTGCTTTCCTTGCTTCTGACAGGATTCCAAGAAATTTAAACTCTCTTAAGCTCTCTTTCAGTTTTACAGTTTTACAGAAAATTGGTCCCAACCATTCCTTACTAATGTTGAGCACTGTGAGCTGCTTGGTTGTTAATTATCCATATGAAGAATAAAATGTGGAACATTTTTATTCTGTAGAATAAGTCAGTCCATAGAGACACAAGTTAATGGCTTCTGAACAACTGTAAATTATTACTGTGGAGTTGCTGCTGATAATCATTATTTGTTTAATTGCTGCTTCATGGTACAACAGAAAAATATTGATTGTGGAAGGTGTGGTGCTTTGGGCAATGAAACTTTTGAAGTCAAATGTTTTTCTTGACATGCAAGCCTTTTAGTTGGATTCTCTAGGAGCTAATCCCACCAGGTCTGATCTGATTCTTTTCTTCTATGGCACCTCTCTTGTAGCTGGTCACTGATATCCACGAAACTTGTGTTAAATTCTCTGAAATAACTATTTAGATTTGGTTAAGATCAACCAGTAGTCTTCTAAGGGAAAATTGAGATACTGAGGAAGTAAACATTTTGGTCAGGAATAACGATGTGCTCATTTGCTCTGTGGTTTTATAGTGCCAATTCAGCTGTGATTTTCACTGGTGAGAGTGAACAGCACTGTCAGGTCACCAGTGATCCCACTGCCTTGTTATTTCTGTTGCTCTTGTGGCTCCACTGCCTGTGACTTGCATTCAAGGCGTGGTGATAAGAATTGTGTCCAGCCTCAGGTGCATGATAAAACACCCACTCAGTGCCACAAGAGTGAGTATGTGATTCCTTATTCTCCACCAAAACATCCTGCACTATTAAGGTGACACAGAGGTTGACCTTGACCTCAGCAGGAGAGCTCTGGCAGTCCATGTTGACTGAAAGTTAGGTGCAACAAGATGCAGCGAGGCAGACCTAGGGCTGGGCAGGGCAGCAGGAGCTGTGTGTGAGCTGAGCAAGTGGCAGGGTGTGCTCTTGATACCTTAGCATTTTAGCTTTTATGTTTTTCATATATTTGTAATCCTCCAATTCTTTAATGACTCTTGTATAATAATTCTTGTATAACTCTAAACTCCATGTACAGTGCAGGCTGCTGCTTTCCCATTTTGGTCAGACACAGCAATTCCTCTCTAGGCCTGGGAATCAAGGACACCTCACTGTCTCAGGCCTTGAGGTGTGTAAACAAAAGTGAATTGTGGGGGAGAAAATTTGGAGTAAATTACTTCATTACCTGAAGCTGAAATTGGAAAATGAATCCTCAATATGCAAATGGACCAAACATAAAAGTGTGAAAACCCGTGACCCATTCTCCATTTTTGGGTATAGCCCTTGAGTGGGTTTTGTCTGCCCAAAATGCACCTCAGGGCCCTTCAATAAATATAACTGCTTTTTATTCTCATCATTTTGTTTAGCCTCTGTTTTTAAGTAGCCCAAAAAGGCCTGGCTGTGGCTGCAGAGCTCTGGGAGGGATGATGGCCCCAGCCAAGGCGCTGCCCAGCGGTGGCACAGCGAGCCGGGCGCTGCCCGCTCCAGCTCCTGCCCCTCCAGCCTGGCTCCCCTCCATTCCCCTCCCCGGCTGGCAGCAAAGGCACTTCAGACTTGGAGAATCCAACTCCAACCGCTCCCCATCATCCTGAGGGGCTGGAGCCAGCTCTGAGCCCAGAGGAAATGCAATTTGGTATTTTCCTGTGAAGAGTTACTCGCTGCTCTTCAAACACTTCTGCTCTCTCCCTCTCTTAACTGCTGCAATCCTTTCAGTTTAACGTGTCCTTCCTGTGTAAATGGCACTTAGGAAATGATTTCTGTCTTCCCCACCTATAAACCACACTGAGATTTCTTCGTCTTGTTGCCACATAAACGAGAAAAAAGTTGTGTGTATGCCAGGAAATAAAAAATACCAATCTATTGTCTCTTCCTTTTTATATGGCTACTTTTGTCTGAAGATACTAAATCACCTTAGAACTATCAGTTAGCCGAAAACAGATTTTACTGCATCTCTGAAGTTAAAAAAGTCGTGAAACAAAAAGACATTTCAGATTTTAATCCATACTTTTGTTGCCATTTTTTGTTCCTCTGTGCCCCTCACAAAAGAATTCCAGAGCTTAGTGAACTTTCTCCCAGACTGCATATACATATATATGTATATGATCAAATTACATATACATATATATATATGTATGTATGTGTATATATATACATATATATATATATGTATGTATATATGTGTGTGTGTATATGTATATGTAATTTGATCATCATACTTACAGAGCCCTAACTTCAGAGAGTCACCAAACCAAGCTGGGCCATGCTGGGAGATAACTTTCTACTTACAATAAAAACACATCCCTGTAAACAAGATGTTTGCATGAAACTGCAGTATAATGCATTTTCTGTATTGTAGAAAGCTCAAAAGGTTCCCATTTTTTTTTTTAAATATTCAAATCTTCACACATCCAGGACTGCAGCCATTCTCAAGATTTGTGGTAGGAGGGGGAAGGGGGATTAAGGTCACCCAATTTAGATCCTGTTGTTGCCATTTAAATAGACTAGGGCAAAGCAATAAGTTGACCTTGGATAAAAAGTTTTTAAACATGTCTGTGATATTTTGGATCTGCCTTTATATATTCCAGACACTTTGCTGTCAGGAAGAAAAGTTAGATTAAAATTATATTAGTATTTGAAGTTCACCTTTAGTGGAATCTGCACAGGCACAGACACAATTGTCCACTGTCTAGCAAATCAAACAGTACCTTCTTGTCCTTAAGAATGTTCTTAAAATCATTGTTCCATGTATTTTGTGTGCTTTGTTGGATTAAGACAAAGTACTCAAGGCTGCTAAGTGCTCAGTGCTGCTCTAGGGAATTTCTTCATGAAGGATGTCAAATACTTGTATGTCATGAACTAGCTGAAAAATCATCACCATGATGTTGTGGGTGCCTTCCTTATGGGTAGGTTTATCTCAATGAATGTCTCTGTACTGTCATTTTAATACCTTTCTCATTACCATCACTCACTTGTTCAATGCAGAAAAATGACTTTTTTCTGCTGTCTGAGTGATAGGTTTATCTAAATTTGATGTTATCTAAATCTAAATATCTCAAATGCTTTAAGGAAAACAATTTGTCTCCCATTACACCATAAATTAATTTTCTGTATTTGTTTCTAGTGGATTTATTCCAGTCAAAACTTTTTAATGGGAGCTGGGCACTTGTTTGTCCTCTGGGGTCTGTGAAAACCTTTTACTGATGCCAGTTACCTTTGTAAAGCCATCAGAAGAATATGGATGAGATTTTCAGCAGAAGTGGGCTGACCTTCTATTTCCATTACTTTCAGGAGTTTTTTTCTTCTTAATTGCTTTGATGTTTTAAAAAATCATATTTTCATAATTGTTGTAAGAGCACTATTGACCAATCACCCTGCAGTGCCTGGGGTGGCTCCTCCTCCCCCAGCTTTCTTCATTTTTACCTTGAACCACTTGAGCTCTTTGGAAATGCAGTATTTCTGTGGAAATAATATCATTCATTAATGAAATTATTCATTATCACAGGAATCCATTTGCTGCTCTCCAACTGAGTTTAATAGTTACCACCATTACAGAGTGACACAAATATTCAGCAATTTTTTTTTATTTTTAAAATGGTAATTAAATTTTTACATTTGTATTTGATTAGCTGTGAACTGCTCGTTATGTTAAATTTGTTTCTGAATTCTTATTATATTTTTTGTCAGTTGCAGAAAAGGTATTATGCTGTCATTTAATTGATTTGCTTTAACAGTAAATTATTCTGTATAGATAGATTTAAGGAGATGAAAAAAGATTATTCTGGGGTCAAAATAAGCATTAACATATGAGATATATTTAGGTGTGTTATTTAGTAACTTGAAAATTTTCAGTGTTCAATAATTCCATGCTAAAGTAAAAGGGATGATTTATCAAAATCTACTGCAAAATTAATTTATAACAACAAAACAGATGACTTTATTTGCCTGGCTTCAGTACTGTTCAATTATCTGTATGAAATGGTGTTAACTGTGTAAAATGTACTCTTCATATGAGGCATTTTCAGAAAAACATTAATATTATTCACCACTCTTCCCAGTTCTACATAAAGGTCTCAATTCAAGAAAGTATATAAATTTTAATGAGAAATTATAAATTATTTGAGGACTAACTGAAAGCCTGGAGGTCACTGCAGTTCTGTTCATGACATATTTTCAAAACTTCAGTCACAACAGGTGAGCTATCCAAAGGTGGTGGGTGATGAAGGACAGGAGTGTAGAGAGTGCTCACACTGCAGTTCACAGTCTGGGAGTTGGGGATATACAAACATCTCTTGCAGGAGGTTGAAGGGATGTCCCAGAGAAAAATTCCCTGGATTTCTGCTGTGTTTTGTGGCCTCTCAAGGGTATATTTAGAGAGAGCTGGCTTTCCTCTGCTCTCTTCTAACAAGTGCTGTGCTTGTATTGAAGTGGAAAAGTAGAAACCTCATAAAACACATAAGTAAATAAATAACAAAATGAAATGTTACAAAAAGTTTTTATTCTTAACACATCATAAACTGTAGGTTACAATCTCTACTACAGGAGGTTAAAGCAGCACATGAATGATGCATTTTGACTTCACTGATCTGTTGAGAGAGAAATTTACTCTTTCTGACAGGGTAGATAGAGGATGTGGATGTAAGACTACTCTGTCAAAATATTTTCTATCCCATTGACTTAGGATCACATGCAGCTGAGCATGATACACATTTATAGGTAATGGATGTAAAGAGTTCTCTGAGAAGGTCACTGAAGGTCATGGAAGCTGGATGTTTGTGCCAGGGCTTGGCATTGTAACTACCAGTAAATGCCTGGATATGTTGTTAGTATTTAGACTTGTATGTCACAGGGGAATGGATGCTCAAACAGACTTAGAATGAACTCAGGTTGAAACAAAAAAATGATACTGCCACATTAGGTGAGCTGTGAAAAAAAACAGCTTTAAGTTCTGATTTTGTATTAGCTTGACTTGTCTGCGTGGTGGTCTATCATCTAGAAATGCCTAAATTTGAAGGAATAATTCTGATAATGCAAGTGGGTTATCATCTTCTTTTTTCTGCTGCCACCAAAATAAATGCATTACATAATCATTAGAATGACAAGAAAAGGAGCATAAAATCAGAATCTGGGTAGTTTTGTTGGCAGTGTTTCTTGGCTTTGGTTAGGAGCTGTAGCACATTATATATAAAGATCTTTGTTATGGATTAAAGTTCAGCTAAAACTGAAGCAAATGGATTCAGAAGCCCACTGTTATGTGTATCTGTTCTGGGAATGGGTTTTACAGTGTGTGTTTATAAAAATCTATCTACTCCTTGCCCCAAAGGCAGGAAGTTGTTGTAATTCTTCAATTTACAGATCATGCAGGCAGTGATTAAGCATGTGTATTTTGTGATATGTGCAAATTAAAAATAAATGTCAAATACACAGAAAGCACTTCTCTGAGTGTTTCTGTAGATATGTGATTGCCTTTTGCAGCTGACAAAAAAATTAGATATCCAGAAAAAAATTGTTGTACTTTGCACATAGTTACAACTTCTCATACAAGATTCTCCTAACACCTCAAGACAGATAAATAAATACTAATAAACAAAGTTAACAACATTGGTGTGAGTCCCCTGAAATTTGTTACATTCAGCCCTCATGAAAAACCTTGTTTGCCAGGCATGAATGCTCACAGGATGCACCATTTTTAGGGAATATCTGGGTGCCATATGAGTACCTGAATTTGAATTGGAACAAAGGCGGTCATGCTCTAACACTCACATCTGCTGTGCAGTGTTTGTTATTTAGTGCTCTCAATATTCCTGCCTAGGATGTTTCAGGCATCATTTGGACAGCAGAAAAAAGAGGATGTGTTTGTCTTAGATCACAAATCACAGTGAATAGCAGCTAGCAGGCAGTCAAAGAGAACAGTTTGGAGCTCCTCAGGAGGGCTGAAATGTATTCACCAAACCTTTACCTTTACACTGCATGTAACAGAAATATCTGTTTGCCAGAGTTACACAATCCCAAGGGTTACATTCCCTCATTGATCCATTATCAACCTCCACCCACCATGATATTATCAACTCCCTACTGCAAGAGTTTAGATTAATGTAAAGCAAGACTCCCAGATTTTTTGGAGTTGAATGGATACAACTTTATATTTTTGGGTTTATCTATAACTCAAGTGATTTTTCTGTCTTAAAGCAGCAAAATCAGGAAAAAACCAGAAACATAATCTAAGAATTCTGATTCTGCTTCTGCAGATTTTAGTAATTTTGGTGTCTATTCTATTATCTGTAAAATATAAATTAAGTTGCATTAGAGGGAATATTAAACTTAAAGAACTGCAAGATTGTCGTGATATCACAATCTCATTTAGTCTATAAATATAACCTCTAAAATAAAGAATTCAAAAAGCATTAGTATGCAGTTTTTCATATGTTGATTTACCATTTTCCTTTTTAGTCCTTTGAATGTCTTAAAAGTGTAATACACAGTTTTTAGTGAGACAGCAGCTCTGTACTGCCTGGAACATCTTTCATGATCTGATTTGATAGCATGGAAAATAGAGAACACAGTAACTGAGCAGATTCCTTGGATGCTGAAAAAACAGCAAGTTTAGTACTTATGAAGAGAGTAAGAAGTACAATGTGATATTTCCTGCATATCTGGCTCTTGGTAGAGGTTAACATCATATCAGTATTTAATTATTTCCCAGGTAATAAAATTGGAGACCCTCAGAGTTTAATATTCATACCTGCACCTGCTGAAAAAAACCACAAGATCAAAAAACATGTGTAAATCCTGAACTGCTAGGGCAAAGAGTCAATGTATAGGTAGCAAAAATGTCCCACCATACTGTTTTTCTTGCAAAGCCTGGGCCATTAAAAAATGTCCCTAATCTAATTACAGCCTCCCATAAGCTGTTACATATGTGTACAATGATATAAAGAGTTATCCAGACTGGTTGTTTCTTTTCCACCTTCCCCTTCATCTGTTGTGAAATCAGTTATCCAGATCTTTTCTAGCTACAAACAGTTGTGAAAAATGTGTCATCTGGGCTTTGTTAAATTATTAACTCTCCAGAAAAGTAGCTGACCAAGAAATCACATCTATTTTTCTTAACCTGTGAAATGTTGTAGCCTAGCTGCAAGGAATATGTCAGATTAATTACTGAAGGAGAGAGAAAAACAAATTACTTTCATTGAATTGTCATGAATCCTTTTTAAAATAAGGTGCAATTGACTAAAGCATTATTTATTTTCAAGTCTTGCAATTGTTCTATTGTCATGGAAGCTTATCAGAAGTACCAAAGCTGAGTATTGGTATAAAATGAACCTGGCTTATGTTGAATCCCCAACGAGCCAGTCTGTTTGTGACAGATATCACTACCAGCTAAATGGCCATCCACAAATCCTAAGTCTCATAAAATAGAAACAAAACAACAAAAAAGGCTTATTTAGTTTTCAGTCAGAGAACTCAGTTTATATAAGAGCAAGAGATTCTTCCTGCTGGGATTTTCCAGAACTCTTGTTCTAACTTAACTTCATATAGTCAAAGTCAACAGGACTGACTGGAGTAGCAAACTGAGTAAGGCTTTACCTCTTAGGAAAATTCATCTCATTCTCCAGAGTGAGAAACAGAGATTTTTTTTTCTTGTATTAATTTTGTGGTACATGTGTCCAATGTAACATGTATCCTATGAGACCTGATGTCTTCAGCTAAAGTTTTCTAGATTATCAGAGACTTCTAGAATTGAGTCAGTGCCTTTGGATTTGTTATGGCTAGTTGGATTTTTTGCTTAAAAATCTCATCCATACAGTGCCCCTAGAAGGTGTGCTAGTGATGATCTAAAATAAGGAGGCTCAAAATACACTAGAAAAATAGAATTAAGCCCAAAAGTTTAAATAAAAAAGGGGAAGCACTTGTTTCATAGTTAACTTCAAATACATTTTGGCTAAAGTTTTGGAGAGGCTACAGACAAGACTGAGACATATTGGCTGTACAGCTGCTGTTTTTCAAACAGCCTCCCCCCTGCACTTCCCCTGCCAGCCCCATCAGTGGAAGATTTTGTACTTGGATGTTTTTAATGCCACTGTGATGCAATGCTGTGTCCTCTCTCTTTTTTTATTTTTTTTTATTAGCTATGATTGCCAACTGCAGCAAGCTGTTTGTTGCTTTCAATACGTGAAATAAACAGGCCTTACAGATGAGAGTGATGGTACCAAATGCTTTTATATGGTATCATATGCTCAATTTGAACCATGGTCTTCAAGGCTGAAATGCTGGATGAGGACTCTGCAGTTGCAGGAGCACATAAGTGCCAGGTCACTTTTCTTACAACTGGGAAATGATTTGTATTGATTGTAAATTTGGTGGTGAGAGCAAAAGTTGTCTAATGCAAAGATATTGTAATCCTAGTGTCTTGCCCCCTGTGCTTTTCTCCTGTTGATCCTACAGAAGGTCTCTGCAGGAAGGAGCACAGCTGTTCCTCTGGCTTTGGATCTCTGCAGAGGTTCACTCTGTTCACCTCTTTTACACCATGGAATTTTACACATTTGGAATGTTGAGGTGTGAGGAAGGGAAGACAGTCTTATTTCTCATGATGTACATAAAAACGAAAACAAAGATGAGACTTTGACACAGCCTTGAGACAGTGACAGCCCAGGAAAATATCCTTTATCCCTGTAGTCTCTAATTATGGGGGGTAGCAGATTTTGCTGAAAAATTCTCTGAATCTAATTTATACCTTCAGTTTCATTTTACCACCCGTGTTAGGACTAACCTGTTCACATTGCAGGCTAACTCCTTGTTTGTTTCCACAGATGGAAACATAGCAAAACATGCCCAAACACCCATGTGTATAAGACAGACTTGACTGTGCTCAGTTTTCCCAGAATCTGGCTGAGAGCCCATGGCCAGGAGAAAGGGTCAGCACATATGTCCAGCAGCACAAAGGCAGAGAGGCACTGCCATGTGTTCCCTCAAACAGGGAGGAATCAGGCATAACCTCACAAGAGTTCTTTCCTCTATACACCGCCTGAGGAACCCCAGAAGTTACAAAACCATCTGGCTCTAAGCCTGCTCCAAAATCCTTTGAAATTTAACTCAGAGGATCATTGCTCTGCCTAGGTCACCTCACCCTCATTGAGATTTGCAGAGGTACAGCCAGCTCACAGATGTGCAGAAGAGCACCAAGGTCCATCACAAACAAACCTATCTTACCAGCAGCTTTACTAAAAGAGAATTTTTCGAGTGTCCTTCTGAAGGGCCCTCCAAGGATGATGATGTTGCTGGAGGCCAGATGATTGTGGAAGATGTGACCATTTCTGCTCTGCTCAGCAGTCATTTGACTGCATTCAGTAGGCACTGACCTGTTCTCCTTCCTTTTGTCTAAGACACAACATGGAACTGTGAAAAATCAGTCAGGGAAAGAAAGTGGCTGTGGTCTGTTGTTATTTAAAGCAGGGGTGTTTTGTAATGACAGGCGATTAAAGGGATGGTGCTTGCTGAGCATGACACATCCCTGGTAATGTCACTGCACATAATGGAGGCAGAGCTCTGGGAGACATGTGATGGCTTCTGATCTGCCAGGAGGCAATGCAGCCAGAAATTAACTCGTCTCTCATCTGATCAGTGGGCTCTTCCAGGTGAGTCAGCCAATGCAAGAGTGGACCAAGGAGTGCTTTTTTTGCAGGCAGGTGAGGCAAGGTAACTAATTTGCAATTTTCAAGCCAGAGATAGCAAATTTGTTGTCTTTCTCTTGAAACTGCTTTCAAGTAAGATTTATACTTGCTGAACTTTGCCTTGAAGGGCTGAAAAATAGAACAGAACAAAATACTTGAACAGTTGCATACACCCAAATATCACATAAGGGACATTAAGGCTATATCTTAAATAACAAAAATCAGCTCAGCTGTGCAACTTTTACTGCAGTTTCGTTGCTCTGAGTGTTTAAATTCCAGGCTCTTATATATACATATATATACTTCAAAATTGCTTTGACAGCCAATAATATTTCAGTCTTCAAATGTATTTAATGGACAGTTTTTATCTAGAGAAACAGAGGGAAATACAACCATATGTTTAGTTGCTACTTTTTATAAAGAAAATACGATCTATCGATAAAGACGTCTCCATGTATTCTTTCTGTCCCAGGCTACTTGATGTATTTCAGTCTTTTAGGTGTTTTATTTGCTTGTTGCCCTTTCAAATTTATCATTTAAAACCTGCTCAAAGGGATTGAGAAATGTTGTTTTTTTTCCAGTGTTAAAGGCGGAACCACTGATTTTGGTTTAGTCTGTAGATACAGATTTTGTAAAAATAATGTTTTAATGAACCATAGAATGTATTCACCTGTTTTTTGTGGTCTTTTATAATTCCAAGGAAAGGTGATGATACTTTGAAATTTAACATGTTATATTGTTACTTTTAGTCTAGTCATTGCAACATTTTGTGGTTATAAATACCCTGACATCCCAATATATAAGCAGTTATATATATGTTGAAAGTCACTGAGGATTTTTTACATTGCCAAGTGGAAAGAAAAATAAGTTGAATGGGGAAATATCTAGAAAAGAGAAAATTATAATAGAATTAGATTTTTAAAAAGCAGCAGTTTCAAGTTTTCATACATAAAATAAACATGCATAAAAGTATTTGCATTCTAAGAGTGTCTGAGTTTTAATTTGGCAGTATTGCTAACATTGATTTGACAGCATTTAACAGGAAAATCTGATGGTCTGGATACTTCAGATCAAGTGCATATTGTGTAGGACTGTTGAAATAATTTAGTTTAGTGTTTAAGACTCTCAACTAATATTTAGATAGAATATGATCTTGTTTCAGAAGTGGCCTTATGTAATTCAATAGGACCGTTACTGGAGCAAGATGTTCCCATAGCTGAAGGGTAATCACACAATTATCAGTTCCTTCCTCTAAAATTAAGGTCTAATTATATATTTCCTTTATTTCAACAGTCTTGTTTACAGGCTTCAGTTCCTGATTTTTGACATGCAAAAGGGAAAGAGGCTGGGATTTTATGTGGGACTGAAAAAAATTCTTTTGGTAACAAAAACTTACATAAAAAGTTTTATAAAAATAAAAAGTATCTTTTCAGAGCCTAGAGATTAATGTACGTTGAGAAACTTGCCTGCCTTTGCACCTGCAAATTATCATTGAGTGTGTATGGCACAATCAGAATAAGAGCCAATTACTGTTAATTCCTGCAGTGGAAAAATGTTTCTTGTTATGTCAAGGAGAAGAGACAGACCACCCTGCTTCTCTAGAACACTGAAGGTTAATAGTGGCTGGTGGCTTTCAATACCCACTGTGATCATTAACAATGTCAAATATCTGTCAGCTGCAGGAGGCAAACAAGCTCCAAAAAAAGGATTCTGATCACTTTGGAGAAATGATTGCAGAGAGCTGGATGGTCTCAGGACCACTTAGGTTTGCTGAGATCTCAAACAATTCTGAGATTGCAAAATTTTCTGCTTTTTTTTTTTTGAAACCTAATATTTTCTTTTTGTGCCCTTGTGAAAGAAATGTTCCCTCCTTTAATAGCAGTCCACACTAAACCTAAGGAGATATCATAAATAGAGAAGGTTTAGAATTTTCTTCATACTGTCTTGTTGCCAGGTTTCCTGTAAGTTTCTGAATTTTAGAAGGAGACATCTATTTTCTGCTAGTGGCCATTTTGTTAAGCTGTTCTTCTCTGAAAGGAAGAACAGTAGACACTGCTCATCAATATATCTGTAAATGCTGTGAACTTTATAGAATATAATAATACATTTTTAATTGATTAAATCTGTTTGGCAAAGAAACAGAAATGGCAAAGATACAAAGAAAGAGGGAAATGGGAAAAATGGGGCACAATTTATAAATTGAATAACTATTCCACTGAAACTCACATAAATACATCTTAGAGTGATTTTCAGACCTTGTTTACACAATTATATTTTTCATCAAATCATTTTTAGCTGAGATTTTTCTTTTGTCCCCTGCCAGGGCTTTACATCTGGCTTATGTAGAGATCTTGAACACTTTATAGCTGTCATCATGTCATGATGTGTGTTCATTTGATTCAGAACAATCCTAATTTCTGAAGCAAGATGCAGGTTTTATGTATAAGATTAACAACTACCTTTCTCAAAGGTCAAGAAACCTTTTATCCCATCTAAGCACACTTTACAGAAGGTGATACACTCCCCTACTTTGCTGTTCCTCTGTGGCCATCAGCAAAAGGAAAAGGCTGTTTAGTTCTTCCTCTGGTACATTTGTCATGATCTTCTCCCCAGATCTATCCAAAAAGGTTTTCATTTCTTCCCCTTCCCTCCATTTAGTTCATAATTCTGTTCATTTGGCATTAATTTGCCAAATAGAATAAATAATTTGCCAAATAGAATAAATTTGCCATTAGAATTGTTTTTCTGGCCCAATCACTTCTTTTTTCCCACTTCCCTGAATAGAATGCAAGCCCCAAAAATCTGTTTAGCTGGGACATGAGTAGAGTTGGGAAACCGTGTTTAAAAATGTATTAGGTCGTGCATTTCAACAGACTTGTTTTAAGCATCATTATCGGACTATTGAACACCTTTTAAAATGTAGAATCTGGCTGTACTGGAACAATTTAAAGGCAGGCAGTCCTACATGCAGTGCCCCAAATGCTGTTAAAATCTCTGTGCTGGTGGGGTTTAAGCACATGCAGTGCAGTTCCAGCAGCCTTTTGCAGGCAGCTCTCAGGTGCTGTGGGACCCCTGACCCAGCCAGGATCCACGTTGCCAGGGTTAATGAGGCACTCAGCCCAGGACAGTAAGCTCAGCTGGGAAGCAGGAGATTAACTGGGGTTCAGAGCCTTGCTGCAAGCCTGCTGCTGCTGGTCAGCTGAAAGGAAGGCAGAGCACATCTGCTCAGTGTGCACTGAGAATACGCTCAGGGTTGGATGAAAGCATCACTTATTTAACATTTTTGGGAAACTTGCAGACACAGTAGCATGGACTTTAATTCTTGGTTTGTTTTTTTTTTTTTAATAGTTTGAAATATGCTAAGCACATTCATCTGTCTATTAACATAGCAGTGAAGTCTGTTACGCTTGTCATCGAGGAGGAGCTATTTTCTGTCTTGGCATTCCTCTCCTCTTGCAATGGATTTTGGTTGCATGCCAGTCCAAAGCCATGTGTTGTAGTTGTTAGGTGTGACATCTTCCCATCAGTCAGAGATGCTGAGTGAGTAGTGAACCATGTTCTGTTTGGTTTCTCCCCATTAAAGGCAGAGTAGCTCTCCTGATGTTAGTAGAGTTACTTTCTGATGCATATATAGGTGAATACAGGCAAAGCTGAGGATAATTGAGTTATTCTATTTAACTGAAGTACAAAATCACATATTTACTTTCAACACTTGTTTCTGGGTTCTTATTTTTTTTTTGTATTCATACACTTTGTGAAAACCAAACCAAAAAAAAAAAAACCAAGAAAAGAAAAAAATATCCAGAAAATATCACAGCAACACAACAATTCAATTTGGAAGCTTAACCAAGTTGTTTCTTTCAATACTAAAAAGCCATGCTATGATCTTTACTGTTAGTGAAACTGTGATAAATCTCTCCGATCAGTGGGTGCAAGTGCTGTACTATGTAAATTGCTTTCAGAACAAAAAGGGAGGACAACGCTATTAAAAACTGATTGAAGGACCTTAGTTCTTTTCACCAGGCTACTCAGTCCACAGACTGTAGAACTTAAAACAAACATCTGAGGAGACAAATCTCTTTAAGAAGACGTACAGGTTGAAAAAAGCAAAATTCAAATAGTCATCCATGACTATTCTTTTAAGGAGTGTTAGGAAAGGGGATAACCCTAAGATAGATCCTTCTCTTGTGGACATCTTAAATTAGAATCTCCAAATCATAAAATCCTCTAAGTTGGGAAGAATCTTTATGATTGCCAAATACAACTGAAAACGTGACTCTTCCAAGTCTCTGCTGTGTCCCCAAGAGCCCCATCTACATGTCTTTTAAATACCTGCAGGGGTGGTGACTCACTTCTCTGGGCAGCCTGTTCCCATGCTTGACAGCTCTTTACAGGAAGAAATATTCCTAACATCCACTTTGGGGCAACTTGAGGCCATTGCCCCTTATTCTGTTGCTTGTGACTTGGGAGAAGAGACTGACTCCCCACCTGGCTGCACCTTCCTGTCAGAGACTTGTGGAGAACTCCTTGAGCCTCCTTTTCTCCAGGCCAGCCCATGCCCAGCTCCCTCAGCTGCTCCTGGTGTTCCAGNACCCAGTATTGACTGCAAACTTACTGAGGGTACACTTGACCCCCTCTTCCAGATCATTGATGCAGACATTAAACAGAGCTGGCCTGCAGCACATCACTTGTGATCAGCCCCAGCTGGATGTAACTCCATTCCCTTCCATCCTTTGGGCCTGGACATCCAGAAGCAGAATAGCTGTGCTGTCAAACATCAAACACCTGTGACAGTCAGTGTGGGCTCTTTGCTGCTTCTCAAGTGCTCAGGTCATTAGCAAACTTTCACCATCCTGCTGGACTTGTAAGCTGAACTGGATAAGACATGCTCTTATGAGACTGTAAACACATAGCCCCATGTCAGTCACTCCTCAGATGTTCAGAATTCTTACTGCATTTTTGTATTTGCTGTGTTTTGTCTCTCCCAGGGATAACCCGTGTAGTGCTGATTGTTTTTTATCATCCAGTTTGTTTCTGTCCACCACATGATGATTTGTCTAGAGAAGTTTTTCTCTCCTGTCATCTTTTAATTCATTCGCCAAAATAATTTCACTTAAATTTTACATTCTCTGTTTCTTGCTGTATTACAACATGTAGCTGTAATTCTCCCTTCTGCAAATTCTGTAGCAGTAGCTCTGCTGAGTTCCTTTTGATTGGTGAGACAAAATCATTTACACGTCTGTATTTCTTAAAAATTCCTTGTGTCAGTTTTGAACAAGGATGAGTGGGTTCTTGGCCAAGAATATAGCCAATAAAGTCATGTTCTATTTTGAAAATCACTAAATTCCTGTTCCTTAAGATGTATCTTGGCTTGCAAATCCACTGCAAATTCACCTACATGTTATCATTTGATTATATCTGGAATAAGTAGTGATTTCCTCCTGCTGCTTGTCAAGGTGTAGACATTCCAGGTTGTATTTAATAACACAGCTTCCTAGGGTGACCTCTTTTCTGCATGAATGTTGGCTCTGACCTTCATTTTGTTGAGCTCAGTTCATTACATATTCTCTCTGCCTGCCTCTGCACTCTCTAGGGAACACTCTCATTTCAGTGCACAAGGGGTTTCACTGCTGATGAAAATCCCTAAGCATCACAATTAAAATTTACTCTGCTGTGCTCAGTTCTACGGAGAACAATGTACACTGCAGTTAGTAATTTAGATCTCGTTAAAACCAACTTGAATTATTTATTTCCACATCAAGTTAAAGTCATTTACATACATATATTAAACATATCTAAAGGGTTAAGCAAAATGAGCCATATTCTGCCATTAGTCTATCTGGAGCCATGGACATCTGATTCAATATAACTTAGCAAAGATATTGCTTTAAAGTAAAGAAAATTTTGCGTTTCTTTCTTCACATAGTCAGAACAAGCTTTTGTCACCTTTATAGAAAAGGAAGACTGACTCCATTGTTGAGTATCTCAATTTCCTTATGCTGTTTGGCCACTTCCTATATTCAAAATATGTTTTAGAGTCTTTCCTTAGAAAAACTATTATGGCTGTTCGTGTTCTGATGAGAACTGAATGAGTTTTTAAAACAAGTTTAATTAGAATGAGTAAATAAATATTCCACCTGTGATGCTGAGAAATGATACAGAGGCATTATCTGTGTTTATTTGGGCAAACCTGAAAAATCATTTGTGATAGAGCTGTCTCTGATGTGAATACTTCTGTATTACTGCAAATACTTCTCTATCTCTCTGTGGTTCACTCCTTCTCTCAGCTGAAAACCATTCTCTGAATTAAGGGCAGGTGAGAAGTGGTAGAGGTGCAATCCATCTCACTTATCTTTCATCAGCCGAGAGCTGAAGCCGCAGTGAGAGCAGCTGTCCCTGCCTTCTGAGTCATTCCTGTGGAGCACCTGCACCAGGCCTCTTGATGCTGGGAAGGAAGGCAAAATGTGCCTTTTAAATGACACTCCCCATTCCTTTCCTGGCCCAGAAAAGAGGCCTGAACTTGTCCCCTCTCACAGAATCTCAGGCAAGGATCTACCCCACTGACATTTCCTGAGGTGTCCCACTGGGCATTGCTACTGCAGCGAGGATGTGATGTTAAATCCAGCAGTCATCCCTCCCTTGGGAGGGGTTTATCCCTCCCTCCCTCCCAAGAGTCAAATCTTCATCTCTGATCTCTGCCTCACAGTAATTCTTGGCATTGGTGCTGATCCCTCGTCCGTTCGGCTTCAAGCCTCTCCATGGGCAGCAGCCACAATACCTGTAGCTTTTATCAGCTGTGTTTCACCACTGTCTCTGTTATAGATCTCTGTAGTTTTGACTGGCAAATTGAGCAAATTCAATGTATCTAAATAGAAGATCCTTTCTTTATCGCAATGAATGAGGGTATTCTGTGTATTTTTGTTGAACATAAGTTAAAAAAAAATTAGAATAGAATTAGAATGGGAATTGAATTCTTCAAGTTGAGACTTAAATAAAATTAATAGTAACGGTAAACTGTAACAAAAGTGAGATGTTTGTCTTGAGAGCCTTAATTCAGTACAATATTAGCTCATATTTCTTCTTATTATAACTTCAGTTCTTTATTTTAATGTTACATTTAGATGGAATTTCTTGTTACAGACATCCAAAAGATATTATGTACACAAAAAGTGTGCTTAGTTTCTGAGCATTTGATACTCTTTGACTGAATCAATAAATATGCTCCCTTAGGTGGACTTGGAGAAGCCTTTGAATCAGACTTAAAACCAGGATTCTAAAACTCTCATGATATACAGAGTAAATGAGGCTCAATGTTGGGAGAAGTACCAAGGAGAAAAGCATTGGACTTCCCATGTTGCAATTAGAGTTTTCCGTTTGGACCAATGAAAGTATTAGAATACTTCAAGATAAATATATCCAGTGGATAAATTTCAAAGTGTGACCTTGACCAGATACAGTTATTTGAAATCTGAACAAAACATTATGAAATCTGAAAGACAAATCTCTACTTTCTTAAGTTCAGTAGGCAGGGGTTATCCCTGAAATATCAAGTGCAGACAATTTATTTTCTAATTTATTAACATAATTTAAAGTTTAAAATATATTCCATTTATTTATGTTCAATCATCAGCAACTCATATTTTTTTCATTTTAGATCTTTTCCTTTGATGTTAAAAACAAACTAGAGTTGCTCTCACAGTGTTATAAATTTTTAAACTACAGAAAGACTAATGCAATTTTTAAGAGGCAGAGTATATTACTGTTATTGTAGTAAGGAAATTTGTAATACTGTTGATTCTTTCCTACTTCTAGGTTCCAAATGTAAAAATCTGAAACTAGTACAGCAGCACTGAATTATGTCAAGTGGCTTTCTGTAAAAGAGTCATTGTGTGACTAAGAATGGCATTTTTGGCATATAATTCTTATGTATGGCAGTAACTTACAAGGCAGAGAAGTTCTGCTGATAAGGGAGAAAAAGATGAAATATCATTTGTTAAATAAGTGGTGTCCTGCAGGTCACCCATATATGGAGAAACCAGGCAAAGAAGTAGAGATTAAGAGGGACATTTTTCATACAAGTAAGGAAGAAAAAGTATTCTGTGTGTAGAAGCCAAAAAGAGCAATTTGTTGGTTAAATAATGACCATAGGTTTGGGTGTGTGAATGCAGCAGAATGCAGCATTCACATCTGGAAGGTTAATAAAATAACCCTCTGAAGATTTTCCTTCGGTTTAGGCACATATTCTTAGGCCCATTTCTAAGAACAAACACCTGTATTTAAGAATGGATCAAGTTTTGACCATCAAAAGTTAAACTGATGACCTCAAAGACATTTACAACATGATACATGTTCCCAGGGTATGTAGTACCTTTGTAGTGGAAAGTAGCAAACAATTCAGATTTAAATTAAGAAACAGGATGTGTATGGTAATTAGTCAGAAGTAAGTGAGACAGGAATTTTGTAAATTTCCACGCAGATCTGAATGAATTCACAGTGGAATCTCTTCCACTGTGAATGAGCTTTTCTCATTGTGCTCTGCAGTGAAAAGGATCTAAGGTGTGCTGAGTTCAGGCAGAATCTTCTGTGTGTGCATTTGTGATCTATAACAACATTGGGAAGTGTTACAGAGAAGGAAAAGAAAATAAAATCTAAATTATTGCAAAGTAATGCTCTTTTTAAAATCTCACTGTGAGGATAAGTGACTAAAAGGACCATGATGCTCAATTATGAATATTTTATTCCCGTGTAGTGTAAGATCTTTCAGATGAAATGCATCACATTAGTGAAAAACCCAAACACCTAGTTCATTAAAAGATAACTGCATCATGAAAGACAGGAAACAGCCTCTTGAAAGTGCTTGGCAATGCACATAAAGCACTTTTGCTTAATTCAATTTGAAACTCGAGCATTGTAAAATCACCCAGCTACATTTTCCTTATCGGCATAATTTATGAAGCAAAATTTCTGGAACTGCATTTGTTTGCTTAGTTTCCATTTTCTCCCCTATTCTCAGTAAAATAATCATGTTTGTCCCTAGAAGCAGGGAAGAAAAAAAGAACTCTTCTTCCACAGCAGCTTACAAAGTGTATTCAACTCAGATTTCCTACACATTAATACCCCTTAGCTACTCCAAATGCTTTCTGTTTGTGCATGAAAGAGTTCATACTGGAATTTTCTCACTTTTGAGTAATTGAGTGCAATATCTTCTAATGATGTTAGAACCACAATGCAATAAAATATAAAAGGATGCTGTCACTAGCTGACTCAGTTACATTTTTCACATCAAATTTTAACACCAGAGACTGTGAAATGTGTAATATTATGGTCTCCAGTTCTTATAAATTGGCGAGCATGGATCAGGCCTAGCAGGGGCCTCAGAGCCATCTGGCTGGAGCTTGAGATCTCCCTCCAGAGAGCAAACCCAGTGTCAGAGTGCATCTTTTCTGTTAGTTGGAGTGAAGCAACTATAACTTACCATTTCAAGGCTTGTGGTTTGGAAATAACCCCGGTGAACCTGCAGAGAACTCCATGATTTGGAACTCAGGATTAACTCCCCCTGTAACTGTACTGACATGGAAGGGATCCATGGGCAGAACCAAGCCCTTCACTCTCAGATGTGTAACCATCACCAGCTGCATTTTTGAAGAGCTTCACTGGAGTGTGTTAGGAAGCTGTGTGGAGTGGTAAGAGGATCATCACAGAAATGAAGAGTCATTGTGAATGTCTGTAGCAACAACTCAAATTTTGCAGTAACCTTTACCCATGGAAAGTCTCTTTGTAATTAGTGGAAGAACTTTTGTCAGCGGGAAGCTGGGTAATGGATACTGAGCCTTTCTTGGCTGAAGAGATAATGAAATACCTTTGAGGATACAGGGCTGGATCTGAGGATGCAGAGCAGAAGAAAACTATAATTAATAGAGGAAATTTCATTCTTTGTCGCACAAAGATTGTCATCCTTGAAGAGGATATTACAGACCTTGCTTATTCTGGTATTCTCAAAATAGCCTGAGCTCCTATGGTAAAATTTCTACTGTGGAAAAGGCAACATGAGATTTGTACTTTACCATT